>JAUMGZ010219474.1:0-11546 GCA_032359645.1 Pododesmus macrochisma
TGGTCAAAATTGCCTCAGTAGTTTATGAGAAGAAGTTTAAACTGTGAAAGTTTACGTCGGACGACGGACGACGGACGACGACGGACGGTTTGTATAGGAAAATTCCTCTCCTCTTGGACTAAAAACAGAAGCTGATCGTCATAATATTATTTTTTCTCGGTCTCATATCAATTTATAAACAGTAGTAAATACGAAAGAAATCATAATCCGTAAGTCAATGGACATTGACAAACAAAAGGAAAACATTGGACATACACAGATAAAAGAACCAAATATACATTTTGCAACATCACGGACTTCTATCACAAAAACATCAGCATGTTTTTGGATTTACATGCCAAATTGTTCATTATTTTAAAACCTACATAAGTTTGGTCGTAATAAGCACTGACTCAATTTCAAACATGACTGGATGCTTAAACGTATTTAAGAAAAATGAAATATAAATATACAATCACTTTCACCATGATGATCCATCCGCAAATCAAAGTAAAACAAGAAAAAATAGGATAAACAAATAAAGGTTATTGACAAACAAACAATAGCTTCTTTAAAAAGCCACTACCTGAATGAACTAGCAAAGTAAGACGAGCATTTAAAAATGGTGACAAACCAATAATTTATAATTTATATCGGACAGAAAACAACCTGCATCAGAAGGCACTTCATAATTATCAAATCTAAGGGTAAAACTTACCTGCATCAAAAGACATAAAAAGAAAATGCATATAGAACAACCCATTCCTAGGGAAGAGTTGCCGAGAAATAAATAGGGTACGAAAGCTAAATAAATTGTAATCCAAGTAACTGCAATGATACAACATACATATATATATATTCTTAACAATAAACAAAATATAATGCACGCTTCCAGTCGTTAATAGTCTTTGACAAAAGAAATATGTAAAGAATCATCACCGTGTTACCAGTATAGAAACATTTATTCATGTTAAGACTTAAGTATTTGGGTAAGTTAGTTCATTTGTTTTCCCTACATAAACTATTTAAAGTCGCGAATTCAAAACCCAAGCTGGCATTCAAAAACACGAATCCATGGACAAAGACAAACAAAAGGATGCCGGTGAAATCGCACCAAAAGATATTGATATAAATAAAATGGAAAAATTCAGAAAATACTGTTTTAAAAAAAAAAACTGGAAGCAAACTATGTGTCCAATATTTGTGTATACGTTCAACATGTTAAAACAGTATGAATGGAATCACTGTTATATTCCTGTGTCAATTCATTATTGAACAACCATTTCAATACTGAACAAAAACGTATTTCACCATCAATATTTATCCCTGATATCGAAACGAAGACCAACATTGACAATCCCAGTGACAGGACAGAACGAGTAGCGGCAACATATACTAGAAAAAACACCAATAGTGACAGTCTCGAACGACAATGAGCCCATGCATTGGCGGCATTATCGCCTTCTACTATGGCGGTGGCATCATCGTGTTATTGAATATAAACAAAAGACTGACTGAACTGTACTTGAACGTAAAAAATTGAATTTGGAATTAATTATCAAAAACGAAGATAAAGACTTAAACTGAAAGTTAAATATAGTGAAAATGATGACGAAAACTACAACCTGTGTGTATAGTCAAGTTCCAACTAACAAGTACAGGGCCGAATCAACCGCCTTCAATGGGCTTATGAAATGAGAATATACAAAGCATAGCGAAACAAGGTTCGGGAGCTAGTATTATGACAACATGATAACAATCTAGAAGAATGAACTGTCATACAAAATTTAAAACAAAAACAATAAACCGTCAGCAAGGGCCCCGCCAAGTGTAAATCGTCGATTGATTATGTGTCGAAGATTTTGTGAAAAATTTATAAACAATATTCAGAAATAAGGAATTATTCGAACAAATATAAATTCAGACAATATTTGTAGACAAAATTCATAAGAGGGGAATAAATCAAACAAAATCGGTAAAATGAAAAACAAATTACTACATAAGGAGCTTATCCTCTGTACCAATATTTATCAAAATTTCGTTCAAAAATGTAAACAGCATTACGTTAGACAAAATTAATAGACAGGAATAAAAATGGGAATAACTTCCACAAGAATCGGCAAAATATAAAATATATTGTTACGGCCATACGCGGGTCGAGAAACCGCTGGAAGAAAGTTTTTTGAACATTGTTCTGCATGTTCTAATACATACTTTTAAGAGAAAAAAAAATAAATTTTCATCGTCTCATTAGACCAAAAAAAATTAACTTAGACAATGTCATTATATTTTTAATTGAATGATAGAAAAAACAGAATTTCAACAAAAAGTTGTTAAAATTAATTTTCAATGTGAGGTAATTGATACATTTTCAATTTCTTATCTTGTTGTTCTTATAGAAAGTAACATAATTGAGATGAATAATACTGACCAAAACATACAATAAAATATACTATAAAAAAAAATATTTCTAAAAAAAAACAGAAACGATTTTTTTTAAAACAATTCCAATGTAAGATCATAATTTTCTTTTAAAATTAATTAATTATAGAAACATTGAGCATCAAGATATTAAGATACTCAGATGAAATTCATAATTGAAGACAATTGCAGTTATATAAAATATTTTTTTCTAGTAACAGTTAACTCTCTTGTTAACTTGTTGATAATGCTTTACGACAGAACCAAATTTGTTTTCTTAAAATATGCACAAATCAACATAAACAGAAAGTGTGCATAAACCCATAATAGCTGCTGTTATGTAAGTGTTGCGCTGTGATGGATATTTTAACGATGTATGCCGCTTTTTCACCTTAGAGGCAGATGCAAATCTTCCAACCATAAGATGCATGGCGATTGTTTTCGTTATCGACAGCACAGTTTCTGACCTTTGTCTAGACTGGTTCTCTCGTTTTGTTATTTTCTAAGCCAGTGTGGAGTGTAGCTGATCACTGAGAATCGTATCAAAGAAGAAAACACAAGTCTATTCAGTAAAGGGAAATAACTCGCGCCGTTAAAACTCCTCACGGCTGCTCTCTATGAACGTGGTGTAAAGTTGCCTAGTCTTTGGTAACTTTAGAAACGAATGTTTCGTATATTGCCTTAACGCAAAAATACACAATGTTCTAATCATGTGTACCAAGGTTCATAAATATTGATCAAGAATGCAAACAGCAGTACTAAGGTCACCCAGCACCAGTTTAGATGGGTCTGTTGCTGCTAAATATTGGAAGTTAAACATAACTAAAATTCTGTCGTCACGTTTGTCATACAGGTTGTGGGAAAAGGGTACTATTCATGCCGATTTTTTTTAGAATAAAGTCGTAGTATGCGAAAGATCATACGAATAAAGAAATAGGGTCGATAGTAGTTCGGTCACAAAATAATTCTAACTATCTGTTAGAAAGCCTGACCTTCTAAAATCTTACAATACAATACAAAATACAATCTGAAACATGCCTCAAAAAATTATTATAGTTATAATAGGAAACAGCCAGTACTCTAATAGCTAGTGAAGATAAAACATAAAGTTCTTTAATAGATCCAGAGTAAGTAAGAATTGTACTTACCATCACATTGAGATGGAACAGTTAACTGAACTATATTTCGATTTTTAAAGTTCCCCATGTTGTATATAGTATTATGTAATGGGGCTATACATGACGATGTCAATGCCATGAGTTGTGATTCCGTCATTAGACTGCTTTGAAATAATAGGCCAGAGAGTCGGCATCCTAAAACAATAATATAACGAATATATGTTAATCTATGTTTAATAGGTAACATAATTTAAATTAATATTTTATGTATTATACTCACTTATTTTTTAATTAAATTTATAGCATTTCTTATACATTAGGTTGGATATGTTATGATTGCCTTTTAATGTTGAAATGTCAGCAGAAGTAAAAAGTATCCTTTGGTTAGGCCAACATCTGTGTACGTGTGAAAACATCCAATGGGTTAAACGCTGGTGAATATGCAGGCGATTCAATGTCAGTTCAAACCAAATCAACACAAGATTAGTTGTACGAGGAGCTGTGCTACCTTACTGAAACTATTCCTTATGACGTGATTGTATTTTCTTTAATTCAACTGTCTGCCATCTATCTGACTATATATCTGTCAAGTAATGTTTCCCTTAAACTGTATTGAAAAGTTTTGATTACCGTACTGTTGGTTTAGAGACCCTCAACCAAAAAAAGGGAAAAAACGTAAAAAAAAAAAACCATAAATAGCAAAATGGGGATTTTTGTTCTCCTGAGTATCAAGAGTGCAAAAAACTTCTCACCAGAGAATGCATTACTACAAACTATCAGATAATTTAAAAGTATGCAACATTCACTTGACAAATGAGAATCTTGGAGTAATATAACTTTTTCTCAGGTGTAAGTTTTGTCTTTAATAAAATATATATTATGTGGTAAAAAGTGTGCATTATGTCTGTACACGGATGTCTTTTTAGATCAAAATAGTAAAATAGTAAATCAAAAAACCAAGACGATATTCTAAGGCCTTAAGTCCATGGATATTGGCAAGCAATAAGAATACGTTGGACGCACACAGAAAAATGAACAAAAACACAAATAATAAATGTATATTTGATTATTTTTTGTCTGTATACGTCCAACGTTTTCCTTTCGTTTATCAATGTCCCTGGACTTACGGCTTAAGAATAATGTCTTCGTTTTATCGAATTTACTACTTTTTAAAGTAAAATCGCAATATCCTACATACTTTGCCTTTACTTAAATGATTGGTCAATTTAGTAAGTTTTGTGTCAATAATCCATTTAACAAGTTCCATATTGTCATCACATATCCCTTCTCTACCACCATTTTCCTTTCTCTCATTAAATAACTGTACAAGGGAGGTGTTCTGACTCTACTCCACTCTAATTACATAAGTTTGGTGTTTTTGAAAATATAATAATGATTCGAAAGTATAACATAATCAGCTGCTCCTGAATTCACATTTCGTTATTTATGATACTATAACGTCATTATCATGATACGATGACATCAATACAACAATCAATTATGTGCATCCGATTAAACAAATTCATATTTTCTAGAATTAACAACATGTTAATCAGTAGAAATCAGAACACATTTTTTAGACTCATATCATTAATTTCTTTTTCTAAAGCGATAAAAGCGGGTGCGTGCAATTGTTTATTAGAACAACACACATACCGTTACCATAAAGATATAACAAATGTAAAACTGAAGTTTACCAGAGTGTGATCCTTCATTAAGACTTATGATCAATTGAGTTCCAATTTTGAATAGATTTCGGTTAGTGGTGACATTTTCCGAAGAAGATACATTTCCGTCTAGGTAAAAAGAAAATTTTCTTGTTGCTGAAGTCCATGTAAGAACATGGTTATGCCACTCCTTGTCTGCAATAGGTATATTTAAGCTTGAAACATGTCTGAAACAAAAACAAACATATTAGTTGAAACTAATTTCGCAAATTCAATAAATATATGTTTTCCAGAGACCTGGAAAGGGTATCATTTTGAAAAAGTTGTTGTCTGTTCCTGTCAGGAATACACATAATGTCGGCAAATATGTAAATATATGAAAATAGAAAACAGGATGAATGAAATCAGCTGAACGAAAGACATTGACAAATCAACAACACTCGCATCATATGTTTCAGCACTTAAATAAAATGGAATTTAAGTGACATCATAACAAACCTCGAGACTAGTTATTCATTCGGAGAATTAAGGACTGGGTACTGTTACGGAAATGATAGTTTACATGTTTCATTACAAATCGATGTGTGACGTTGTTTATCAATGATTTTCGTTCCGTTGATTCCACTTATCCTGTTTTCTTTTTTCATTTTATATTTAAATATTTGCCGAAATCACGTTCATTCAATGCACATGTCCATTGTGCACATATGCATGTACTCAAATCTTTTAAACATCCTCTTAATTGTTCGTCTTTATAACTTCTCTAACCAGAATTCTCTAAGGAACTGACAGTTTTTTTTCGAAACATAAAATTACCCTACGAATTAATATTTATCATGTACTTAGATATCTTAAGAAAACGTTCTAACATCGGGGAATGATGTGATTGTGCTTTCAAAAGTACTCCCATTTTCAGTTGCAATGTAATTCTAGTTTTAAAGCATGATGAGTGGAATCACCAGAACGAAAGATAGATGATAGTCGTATCGAACAATTCAGTACCAGTGTCAAAAGGAAATGAAATGACGTCACAACAATCCTCAAGACTAGTTATCCATGCTAACCGACTTAAGACGGTCATATTGCACGAAGACAGGCGATGTTGTACAGCCGGTAAGTGTGGATTGTAAATGTCAATTAATAGAATGAATAAACATTGTGTTGTTTCAATTTGAAATAACAAATAAATCAATTGAACCACTTAACTTAAACTTTGAAAATATAATAAAACAATGTATGTCTTTACTTAAGACTTCTAGTCACTTGCGGGAAGTGGGAAGGTTGAGGCCTCATTTTCTGGTTTTTCCACACCCGTCTGGTTTTCGAACTGAATTACCGTCCAAAATCGGTCATTCATGGATTACTGGTATTGATGTTTGGTATGCGACTATTAATTCCTTACATGATGGTGCTTAATTGTTTGATGCAGTTATTGTTTTGTTTATCAAAGTCTCTCCTTCTGTTGATTCCACTCATACTGTTTTTGCAAATGCAAATGCACAAACAGAGCTGGGTAGAATCTTCCAAATTGTAGTGTATAATAATTATTGTACCTACCCGTTTATAGCTAGCTTTGAGCGTAAAGGGTTGAAACTAATTTCGTCTTGCTTGGTATCATTGTTTATAAATTTAAAGATAGGATTGTCGTCTTCAATGTTTGGACACTTCATCGAAAAGGACAATGTAGCATATGCAAGATCCAAAGCAATAGGAGACAGACTTATATTCGAATTATCAGTGTTAAAGATGACATCAAACGCTGTAAATTGAAGGTAAAAACCAGTTATGATTTAGGCAACCGACAAACACATTAAGTACAGAAATGTAGAATATAGAAAGAAAGGTTAATCGAGAAAGTATAACATCATTCTACGAATTTTATAACTACATGATATATAATATTAATATTATTCAAACAATGCGCAAAAAAAAGAATAAAAAATGAGTAAATAGAATCTAAGAATATCTATACCAAGTGAGAAAAATTTGAATATTTGACAGCAGTGCATACAAAATGATTATCTTAATTCAATCATTTTGGAAAATATTCATCAATCGAACAGTTAATGTGTCACTTACGTTTACACATCGTTTCTACTGTGGATCCCTCGTACTCTGTAGTCGTTGATTCAGCACACATTGAACAAGATTTACTTCGAGTATGTGATGTAAAACTACCTATTTTACACTTGAAACATGGACTTAAACCAGTTGGAGAATATTCGCCTTGACAACAACTTTCTGAAATGAATAAAAAACAAAATGTAAGTGGCATGGGTGGCTTATCTCTGTAAACTTTCCTAAAATTATTAAATTTAGCATAGAATTTAAAAGCATTGTATGGGGAAAGTCTAAACTCATGTTATTGGTTATAGTTTCGCTGACCATGACCTTAGACATATAAAATACAATGAAACATTTGTTTTCTTCCAAAGGAGAACATACTACGGGTGGTTAAATGTTGAGGTTAAGACACCATTTACCCGTATAACTACACAACTAAATTCGTTGTTTGAACGTTCTGTGGACGCGACTGGCCTTTAATACTTTAATGAGGTTATTCTATGAATGTTTTTTATTGCCATTTTCTGTTTGTTGGTATTTTCCTTGGTTGTCAGTACCTTTAATTCTAAATTCTAAATCTAAATCCAAAATCATTATTGTTTATATTTTTAATACAAATAACTAAATTAAAATCAATTTGTTGATGATTAAATGTTTAAATATTAGTCTTAATGGTGACATTGACTGTTCATATACACCCATAATTATGCAGACATTTTTTTTCCTACAGGGGAACAAAAATACGACGCTTGGATTAACTCAAACTAAATAAACTTAGGTTATCGTGTTGAAACCATCTCGTGTACATGTTTGCTTTCGTAGGTGACGTTGACTTTTGACATGTGAAGCACAATACTTATTTTGCCTCCACCTATAAATCCAAAAACCAATAGTTCTCTTAAAATCTTTAAAGGAAACAAGTTAAAGAGGTTAAAAGTATACTAAGGTTTTCTTTAAGTATTTTTTTTTTTTTAAATTTTTGTCACATTACAAAAACTAACATATAAGTTGTACAACAACGAAGATGTGGTTAAAACTTTTAGTTGTACATATCTCTTTCAAATTAATATCAGGGTAAAAAATACATAGATGTTATCATTAAAATAAAGATCGATTACTTTAATTTAATTGTAACATCATCCAATATTTTTTCAGAAATAAATAAAGAATATTTAGTTGTTTTAGCCAATAGAAAGAAAGCAAACGGCAGAATGTATTTACAAAAATAAAATCACAAATTTAGTAAAGTTATTTACCAATACATTGTGTTGAGCTCTTGGACCCACTTCCAATTGTGGAAAGATGGTTTGGACATTTAAGGCAAGTATTCTGATGAGATTCGTCTTGTTAATATCCTATTTGACATTCTCGGCAATCGTCTTCTGTTGAATTGTAATACGTTCCTTTCCCACATCCTTCTGTAGAAAAACATAAAGCAGGAAAGATTACGAAAAACCCTGACCATATTTCACATGACAAATGATTGACAATTAACTGCAATAATTTATCAAAAGGACTATGGTGGTATGTGTAGAAATCACTAATGAACTTAATGCAGTTTACTGTACTGTACTATTGTATTATATAATGTTTATGATCTATCGTACATCAAATATGAATATACAATAAGTAACCTTACCCATTGTAATGATTTAATCAATAAAATTGAAGGAATGTGGTTGGACATTATTAAAATTTCAAAATATTGTTCTTGTATTTTGCAGCAGAAAATGTAATGTCATGCTTTATGTTATAAATTTACACCCAAAATACATACTACACGATGCTATCTCCCCTTCTATAACTGATAGTTCTCCTGCTCTACATTTGACATCTGCCCAAGGTGCGGTTTCCATTCTATCTGCAATGACACCATCAATGCTTAACGTTCCATTTTCAAAATCGGACCTTAATGTACCCATTGCATTTGCCATAATGAGATCGTTCTGTCTGAGTTGTTCTTCTTCTGAACCATAACTCTCATTCCAAGGTATTGACAACTGAAAAGAAAACTTCAGTACTTTTTCTGATTCTTGTAAACCATTAGAACGTTTCCTTCGTGTAGTGTTCCCGCACACAACTTCAATATCATCGACAGAGCAAGAGTTGTTCTGACACACATTCGACCACGTGCCTGCAACAAAATATCAATAGAAAGAAGTTAAATGTTTATGCTTCAAATGATACCATAAATACAAACAAAAACGTCAAGATTTAAAGATATATTATATTATTTTGATTACATATATACAAAATTAATTGGAAGCTTTCTTGAATTATATATTGTTTTGAATATATTATTATGGAATTCTTTTTGTTAACAACAATTGTAATTGCAACAGTTGTTGGAGTAATATAATCAACAATTACTATTTTGAACTCCTATAAAACTAACAAGTTCGGAACTTGATCATTTTTGTGCTATGTCAATTTAGTGCAAATTTTGTCAAGGTCTCGCCCAACTTAAGAAATGAATGATGTAAGTTTTATATTATATATATATATATATCTATTATGATGTCATTGTCATTTGAAACTGTTGTAAACGTTTCAATAAGAATTCCACTTAAGAGGCACGGAAGTACCGAAAGCGCTCTGGTTTGAAGTTTTAAGGAAGGATTCATTATTTTATATATAGATATTGACCTGATTTGTTATATTTCAAGCGCCCTACCCTGTTATAATGAGACACTCCATATACATATGTCATTTGTCAAAGTAAGTAAAGCGAAAAACCAAGACGATATTCTAGACCGTAAGTCCATGGACATTGGCAAACAATAAGAAAACGTTGGACGCACACAGAAAAATGAACAAAATATACATTTATTAACTAAAAATGGAAACATCACGAACTTCTATTAAAAAACTAGAAGCGAAACCAGGTGCTCCCGATATGGTAAGCGTTTCCTGCTTCACGTGTGTCACCCGTCGCGATGCCTCCGTGTCATTCCGTTGTATGGTAACCTTTTCTTAAATGTAATGTTATATTCTGCCACAAGGCTATATTCTTCATTATCGTAGTATATGGTCGAGCTGGAAAACCATGCTGTCTAGAACTTGATGCTCCTGGTAGGGCCATCTTAATCAGAGAATTTAATTAAGTGAAGTGAGACTTATATCTAAATCAGAGGGACCGACGACCGATCAAATCATCAAATATCGTCCAAAGATAAAGCGATGAAACACGAAAACATGTTACTGCCAGCTTCAAATTGGACGATTGATTGTCGACGTTGAATTTCAAGGCTTCTCACTTAACCCACTTAGTTTGTGGCCTCAGTCAGACCACAAATATTGAAGAACACACTTTCTAACATTAAAATATGACCAAACACACTATATACATTCGTTAAGAACCAAACTACAACGCCAAGGAAATGACGCCTAAACTATGACCAAACTTACTCCATCATTCTCACGATCAATCCCGTCGCCTTAAGTCAGGTAATTGAAGTAGGTCAGTGAGAGTAACACGGTGTGTAACGTCCCCAAAGCTATGTTTGAAATGATAGACGTTCTTCACGTACGCATTTAACATTTAATGAAGGCAAAGATGGTGGTTGATTCCTGTCATCTTCTATTCAAAAGAAGAACGGAAAATTGTGTAAGAGATTTCGTCCAAGTAAATATATATATAGAGTGAGACCGTTTCTGTCTATCATAATTATAGCGTGCTGATTTCAACAATCGCTTCCAAAGCTTGGATTACAGGTTGTAGTGCCTAAAAGCTAGTATTGGACGTGGTCCAAAGTACTGATGTCTCTTTATGGATAAAAAAAATAGCAAAAATAAACTACGGTAGGTAGGTCGATTTCTTTTATGTACATAAAAATGAGTACTCGATACCTTCCAAAAATAAAACCCAATTGACGTCCTTAACCCTATAACGAGTCATCATCGATATACACATATATGTATATAAAGACATATGTCCTTTGTGAAGTATATCACAAAGCATTGAAGTCTACCCGACGTGAAGTACGTATTACACGAAACGTTATATGTTAATCCTTAAATTGTAGAATGTTAAAACATATTTCGTTTAGTGGCTGGAATTTTTGTATCCAACACTCGTTAATGCCCCGCCACACTGCGATCAGACCAGCGATTGCACTGCGCTGAAAAAGTATCAAAATATGAATAACACGCAGCAAGAGCGCGGACAACTGTCCAAAACTGTCAACTTTTTAAAACAAGGTTGCTCTTAGTATGCTCCAATCCCGCTTATCAGGTTTTAATTGCGCTCTTAGTACGACCCATTACGTTCCTACTTTGTCAAGTCTCACGCTCTCAT
>JAUMGZ010219485.1:0-11546 GCA_032359645.1 Pododesmus macrochisma
TCTTCAATCAACAGATGAGCCTAGTCATGTAAGTTATCATTGATAAACAATGGTTCACTATTGATAACAAGTAAACTAATCAATCAACAGATGGCCTAGTTATGTAAGTTATTATTAATAACCAATGATTCACTATTGATAACAAGTAAACTCATCAATCAACAGATTGCCAAGTCATGTAAGTTATCATAAATTACTGATGGATCACTATTTATAACAAGTATACTCTTCAATCAACAGATGAGCCTAGTCATGTAAGTTATCATTGATAAACAATGGTTCACTATTGATAACAAGTAAACTCATCAATCAACAGATGGCCTAGTTATGTAAGTTATTATTAATAACCAATGGTTCACTATTGATAAAAAGTAAAATCATCAATCAACAGATGGCCTAGTCATGTAAGTTATTATTAATAACCAATGGTTCACTATTGATTACAAGTTTACACATCAATCAACAGATGGCCTAGTCATGTAAGTTATTATTAATAACCAATGGTTTACTATTGATAACAAGTATACACATCAATCAACAGATGGCCAAGTCATGTAAGTTATCATAGTAATACTAACATATTTATCAGTATAGTTCAGCATTTAGACGATTCACTTGAGCTTTTTACCTAGACGCAAGGAAACATTCTCTTTCAAAGTTAGCATGGCTTTGTTGCATGCCAAATTCGATATACATGTCTTTGACAGGGTACACCGTGCCATGTTCCACGAAACCGCGTGTACCCTGCAAAAAACCTGCATAACTAATACAAAGTATATAATACAGGCATACTACATGTAGATTATATTAAGACACAACACAAAATAACGACTGTAAACTTGAGATGCGTAAGATATATCAGGAAGTTGTCGCAAAGATCATAAAAAGTACAGTATAACATCCAACTAAACTTTGTGTTTTCTAGTATTTTAACACACATGCAAAAATAATTATCATTTCGTAAACCATTCAGTTTTGACGATTAGAGATGCGAATATTTTTGTTTTCGAAACAATAGGGTTTTTTATTTAATTTTGTATGTCTGGTTTTATTTTTTGTTTGATTAGTTAATGTATAAAACAACAAGAAGTAGAATCAACAGAACAAACGCTATTGACAAACAAACAACAGCTTCATCAAAAAGTCACCACAAGAACTAACCAGCCAATGTCAATGTCTAAAATCCAACATTGTTTATCAAATTTACAATGGTTACCAGAATTATGAGCACCTACCTTGATTGCAATATCATTCGCAATATTCGGCCCGTTATCCATGGCGCTTATGCACGATCCGTTGTACACCGTCGAATTGGCCACTGCACTATAAACATTGCCGCTATTGCTTACGGAAGTTTCAAGAATATATGCCACTGTTGGGTCAACAAGGTTGTCTACCGTAGGAGGAGGCAACATTGGCAGAGGGCAATCAACTTGCATAATGGAAGTAAATATCCCACTGACAGTCTGGGATCCTCGTAAATTAAGTTGTCCCGAGTATGTCATCTATCAATGAAAATAATACACAGTTATAATAATATAATTATATTTATTGGCGGCATAGTTGACATTGCATTTTTGTATTATGTAATAATATAATTATATTCATCGGAGGCATGGTTCAGATTGCATTTTGTATTATGTAATAATAAAATTATATTTATGGGAGGCATGGTTCAGTTTGCATTTTTGTATTATGTAATAATATAATTATATTTATGGGAGGCATGGTTCAGTTTGTATTATGTAATAATATAATTAAATTTATCGGAGGCATGGTTCAGATTGCATTTTTGTATTATGTAATAATATAATTATATTTATCGGAGGCATGGTTCAGATTGCATTTTTGTATTATGTAATAATATAATTATATTTATCTGAGGCATGGTTCAGATTGCATTTTTGTATTATGTAAAAATATAATTATATTTATCGGAGGCATGATTCAGATTGCATTATTGTATTATATAATAGTATAATTATATTTATCGGAGACATGGTTCAGATTGCATTTTTGTATTATGTTATAATATAATTATATTTATCGGAGGCATGATTCAGATTGCATTATTGTATTATGTAATAGTATAATTATATTTATCGGAGGCATGGTTCAAATTGCATTTTTGTATTATGTTAAGTTGCAAAAATGTCATCAAACAGTTCACTGCCGTATTGTGTTTAAACGCTCATCACTTCAAAAGTAAAGATATTTACTCCATTACAATGTGTAAATGTTCTTAAAGCTTATTGTGTTGTTAACTTACCAGCACCAAGAATGATTATATGCGATCATTATTTATTCTGTAATGTGCAATATACGTTTTCATTTATCGTTTTTCGGTACACGATTTTCAAATAACTGACAGTCTGATCCAATTCATCAATTTCTTATTTTGATTATTAAGGACTTAATTAAAAACCTTTTCTCATTTTTCAATATCATATTTAGAACTTGAGATATTCACACAGGTGTAAAAACAGGTACCTTATTTAACATTTATTCATTATGACATATATCTTAAAAACTAAAGCAAACATTAAAAAGTGAGATAAGGTTTTTATCTTTGGTACCTCGTGTATCTATTCTATGTCCCCTAGCTGACTCGTTTTGTTAATAACAGAATGTGCTTATAAACGCAGTTAAAGATGCAACGGCAGTTTTTGTAGTAATTAATGACAGTAGTTATCACCGTGTATAACCCAACAATTGGGTTGGCGGCTCGGTTCGGCTAGGGGTAGTGATAGTGACAATACAACGAGAGATGACGGTGAGAAAAGAAATAGTGGGCTTATCAAGTAGAAAGAATGAGGCTAGAAATAAAAGCTGGTGTGCACGGGTTCTGAGAGAATCTCAGTGACTTATGTATATCATCAGACTAATCAAGGTCTTCTCTCGTTTGCTTTGGAAACATTCGTGGACATTGGCCAAAACACCATTTCAAATGATTGTCAATGCAGGATTTCCGAGATTTTCTGTCATTTAGGGCCAGATCAAAGCCACCATGTCCCTTCCCATAGTATAACTCAACACTTTCCATCGAATGTCGTTGTAAATTGCATATAAACTATTACCAGGAACGATTTAATTACATCTTTACGTCGCATGGTAGATGTTCGGTATGGAGTTGTGACAACAAACACATTTTTGGTCATAAATTGAATATTATATGCATATTTGGCCATTAAATATCGTCATTTGTGAAATAAAATGCCAAACAACAGTCATAGTCTCTTCATTTTGTCTTAACAACTATAAATCTCTTCATTCTGTCTTAACAACTATACAAGAAACGTACAGTTCTGTCAGTGATACAGTTGCAAACTTACCTGTAATCTAAAGTGTTGTGTTTAAGGTATATTTTGGCTCTTTCTTTATTGTAAATAAGTCAGTCAGTTTGTCTGTCTGTCTTTTGATAATATTTAATTGTTATCATTCCTATCATGTCACAATAGTTAAAATTACTGTACACGAAACCGCCAGTTGTGTGTCCCTAACGAAAGTATTTATCTGTTGTAACATAAATTGTGACCAGCATATAACATTCCAGATCATCGGGACATCTTTAATCCCCTTCCTTGAAAAAGGAAAAGGGGTCAACACGGAGGAAGGGAATTTGTACAGTAGATGGTGTGGGAGTAAAAACTGTGAAAGGTTAGTACCAGACGATGGGCGACCAATGACTTTTTTATTAGAAAAGCTGACTTTCTGTGTGAATGAAAGCCGCCACAAATGGGCGCATTGGAGCAAATGTGTTTGTCTTGAGTGAATACTTACCTCGTATACATCAAATCTACATGTGAGCATATCACTTTCCATAAAGAGATTGCCGTCAACATTAAGAGAATCACACGTGCGGATATCACAAAGACCATTTTCTGCTAAGTTAACAGCAAATGCTTCCGGTTTGGTGAGGTAGTTCATCGAGCAATCCTTTCCACCGAAATTTTCTTGACACCTGCACTTACCTGTTATTTTGTAAAGAAAAATCAAAACCATAAGTCCACTATTAAAATAGCTTCAAACAATGACTTTATGCAGTTCGAAATCGGTAATTGTATTTGCGAAGTGTTCCTTCTTGACAAAGAATATTTTATTGCAAATTTTCTAGCCATACATTTGAAACTCAATTCTGCATAATAATAACAATTATGGTTACAAGTGAGCATTTTGTTGTAACAGTTATGATTGATTTCTCGTCAGTTTTACCCTAAAAGAAAATATTCATTATATATTGATGCAAAATTGAACATGAATTTAAACTTAAAGCACACATATTTGTAAATTATTTCACATAAATTTAAAACATAAAAAGCATATATATTAAATGAAATCAATGCACATCAATTAAAACTTTTGCATATATTTTGAGAATCATCGAACATAAATGTGGAAAATTGTATGACATATATACATGTATATATTACAATCGTTGAGATATTGTGACAATCATTGAAAATAAACATATTTAAAAGTAAAAAAGTTTCATTTTTAAAATAATTGCTAATATGCAAAAACTTGAATCAATATTGAACGATTAAATTAGCATTTTATAGAAAAAAACAACCTTTTTCACATATTCCCTTTCCATTACAGTCGCCAGGACATGTTGCCAAGGTTAGTGCTTGCGCCATTGATGGTTGGGAATCAGCTCTAGGTTTCTGGTAAGTCATATTTTGACTTAACTCTTTGAAACACTTGGACGTGATAGTGTCCCTTGATGAACTTGCCCATTCTGTTGAATTGGTGTACTTTGCGAAAAATAATATGAGAAATTATTTAAACCAATTATTTGATGATTGCCTTGAAAACGGATTTGATACAAAATTATTGCGTTTCAGGAAATAATCACAAAATATGTATTAGTTATTGTTTAAGATACATAAATCTCTATACAATGTAACTGATCAGAGTCGACAAAATAAAAAGTAACTGTTGTAAAAGAGTTTATTCTGGCGTTTCTTGCAACACATAATGAAAAAGTGTACACGATCTAAAAAATCAACACAATAGTTTAAAATTCGTTAATTATAAGAGGGTAGTGTGAACAAACGTTTTTGTTAGTTCATACAGTACATAAGCTACCTTTCAAAGCAGAAATATGTCAAAAATGTTGTGTACTATGATTGTCAAACATTTCTATAAAACAACATTTTATTTGCCTCCGTCAACCTAATCCATCTAGTATTCTAATCATTGGCTTCGACGGATAGATATATATGTTAACATTTAAGTTTTTTCTGAAAGAGACTTTTTTAATATTTGTTCTAAAATTACGCGTAACCTATCAAAAACTGTATTGCAAAACTTGTGTTCAAACGAACCCGGATAACAATCCTATATTAAGATCATTGAGAGTAGTCGATGACGTCATAGCATGAGCTTATTCTCTATTTGTTGGTCTGCATTGCTTGAATAACCGTTTACAACTTGTGTTCTTTGTAGGGTCACTAAAGTCAGACAGGTTGAAGAGTATAGACAAGACAAAGATCAGCACGTCCTTCGGAGGGGACGCCAAGCTGGCGGTTCCGTGTACAGGGATTTTTATCCAACCTTGTACGATAAAGATCTCAATGCAAAGTTCGCAGAAGAGTAGGCGGAACCGTCGTTGCATGGGTTCATCCTGCTTACTTAACTGTCACTATTGCTTTGTTTTTACCGTTCCTGTCGCCGCTTCTCTTCCTGTCCTATCGTTTGGTTGTTCTCCTTTGGACTTTTATGGACAATTGATGTGGTGGTTAGTTGTTGAGATGATTTACAGCGCCATGAAGTGTATTTATTAAAGTTTTAAATGTATATCTATACTAAAGACTTCTAGTTTTATGCGGTAAGTGGGAAGGTTGGAGTCTTATTAACCGGTTTAACCCCACTGCCTGGTTTCGTGCTGGGTGCCCGTCCAAAGTCGGTCCGCATGGATAACTAGCCTTGAGGATTGCTGTGATGTCAACTTAATTACTTACATTCTTGTGCTCAATCGTTTGATGTAGTTCTTGTTTGTTTGTCAATGAATGTCTCTCATTCTGTGGATTCCACTTATACCATTTTTGTCAAGATATTGGTGAAATATTTTAAGCCCTAATTAAATAAACAAACAAACATTGAATGCCCTTTTAACTATCAAATCGGTTTTTTTTCTTTCTTATGTTTATAATGTCTTAAAGGACACCAAAAGCGCCAATCGACTCTGTGTTAAATCCTATTTAAATAAACACCATCCCACCAAACCCCTTAATGTTTGTTAAGCTTACCTGTATATCCAGAACACATGTTGCTATGGAAGCTTCTTTGTCTAATCCAGGAACATTGTCAACGCATTTTTCGACACCAGTAGAGTTTTTAAAGTACTGTCTACAAAATACTTCGGCATCAGTCTGTGACATGGTTTGTCTCTAAATAAAATGAACAAAGAGCGATCTTTCAAATGCAGAAAATAAAAGTATTCCTGAAGAAGGCCGAATCAAGTTCGAGTTTTTCATTGCACAACACTTTTTGTCAGATGTCGTTCAAAAATTAAATCACGATTGATCCAGAATTTGATAGAATAATTAAATGATGGAATTTATATAATATATGAACACGTAATCATCAAAGTATTTGTAAACACTGCTACAAGAAAATGTAAACATTGATTTTGCGATCAGTCTGAAGGCATTTTGTGTAAAAATAAACCTGCGTTTTAGCTCAAAATGTTACATGTACCTTTGAGACGGTCCCTTATCACAATTTGCCTGATGACCCTCTTTTGAATAAGACAAATAAAAATAAGAAAAATAATTTAATGCAGTACCTCTTACACAAAAATGGTCAAAAGTTAAATTGGAGATTTTTATTATATTTGCTTAATTGTTAACATTTGTCATTTCTTTGATATTTCTCACTGGACTTCATGTAAAACCAGATTTTATTTCAAACAGTTCCCATGTTTCAACAGTACTGGTAACCTTCCTTTTTTTGCTTAAAACTAAAGATAATGTGTCCATAGACATTGTCTGATCAGGAAATGAAATTATCTCTTGTCGATTCCTGGCAACTAAATTAGATTCGGCCTCTTTAAATGAGTACAAATTTAAACATGCAACATTTTTATATTATAATTTAGCACTTCTTTTATTACTTCCGTGTCAAAATACACAATAATTGCCAACCGAAACATTATAAGGGAGTAAGAGAACCCGATGATTAGGACAAAAACTCCACCTCAACAATACTATGAAAACTGTCTAGACATTCACAAACTTATTATAGGCCGCGGAATATCGTTATATGGTTTTTAGAAAAGTGCTTGCGAGACTGTCCATGTTAAAAAAATATTTCTTTTTTTTTGGCAACTTACATATTTTAAATAATGTACAAGAATAATTGCTATTGAACTGTAATTTCTAGCTATTCGATCATTTTCGATAATTTTAAACTCTGCAAACCGTTGAAAGGTAGTCTACTGGACACTATCAACAGTAAACAGAATTGAGTCCGCTTAGCTCATATGATTAGAGTGTTGAATTTGTTATTATGTGATACTATAAATGTGATATGTTGATTTTGTAATGTTTTTATATGTGTTGTTTTAATTGTGTTTTATCAAATAAAGATAAAAAAAGAGCGTTGGCTTTGAAATGGAAAGGTCCCGGTTCCAACTGCAGTACCACGTTTATCTTTTTGTCAACAAATTTATTTTGTTTATCATGGAATGTCTGCATAGTCTTACTGTTTTTATTTTATACAATCGACATTTTAGGCAATATAGATTTTAAACAAACTGATTTTCTTCAAATTAGAACTTAGACAAATAATCAAAGGAAATTCAAACCCCTCTAAAATTTATTGTCTAACCTGCTTTTTTCTAGCAATGATTTTTTGTAAAATTTATGTCACAAATAAAACTGATTTGGTGTTAACATATCATTAATTATAAATTATAAATGTATATACAGAAAAATCGAGAGAGAGAGAAAACAATATATATGGGCATGCCTGTTGTCTATTCCTATTGTTATTTTGCTTTGCATTTTGACAATAAAATATGTTTAAACAAACATATGAGCTATGGTTGGTACATATATTACAACATATTCAAAAAATCTGAAACCCACTCCCCTACGGATGCTTCCTACCAAGTTTGTTTGAAAATGAATCTATAAATGTAGATAAGATGGACCTAAACATATATCAAATACGGTTAACAATAATGTAACAATAAAAAGTATAACAGCAAAGTTTTCAAAGCAAATTACTTTGTTTCAACGACAGTCATAGATAAGGTAACTCATTTAACTATTTAACTCATGTATAGGTCAATACAAAAAATGCAACCTGAATCATGCCTCCGATAAATGTGATATTTATAAGAGGTGTCTGTTTGTGACAGTGCGCACGTATGGCGACTTTATAGTGTTGTCTCACTGAAATATTACGTCGTAGACACAATGACATGATACTTTACGCGGTCACATTATCCTGACACCGAGCCAACCAGTCTTCCCCCTAACCAAAAATGCTAAGCGCTAAAGCCCAGGTCACACGGTGCCGGAATATAGCCCCGGTGAGCTGCGGTAGTGCAAACCTGGGGCAACCCTGGGTGTCCGTAGCGAGTCGGCATTGGAACCGGGCTGACCCTTGTTGATCCTTGGTGAAACGTGACTCGCTACGGTAGTTTAAAATGTCTAAAACCTCCGGGGTCATCCGTAGCCGAGCAACGGTAGTTTGAAGTCGTATTGGTACCGTAGTACCACCGGGCATTGCCTTATGACCATCGTGCAAGGTTCCGTGACCACCCGTAGTCATCCGGGGGGTAGTCGTAGTGTTCTGGTGACGGTAACTCACGGCGGCACTAGTGTGACTCACGACAGTACGAAGGTGTCAATATGACCACCGCAGACTCTCGTATGGCGCATCGTTGTCTACTGCGATGTGTACTACGATTGCATCAAGGTGAATCTACGGCGGTCCACGGTTTTCCACGGTATGCCAAGGTTACACTACGACTATAGTACGGTGGTGCCACGATCTTGTACGGCAGTTCCGTATGGGGCAAGGCTGCTCACGGTTGCTCACGTAGTTGAGTGGTGAATGGGCCGTCACGAGACGAACCATAGTACCCTACCTTTGAGGACCATAGCATAGACTTGGTAAACCGGGAAAAGCCATAGTCACCCCTTGACAATCCGTAGCGATACCGAAGTAGTGTCTGGCTGTACCGTAGTGATCCGTAGTGGTATCCATAGTGTTACCGGCACCTCCCGCAGTGCAATATAAGCGACACCTTGGTACCCCATGGAATACCTTACCAGCACCCTAGGACTACTGTTTTCGCGCCATCTTGGAGAGATGGCTACGGTTTGCCCCGGTATATAGAACGGTGGTGCAAACCGGGGACAAACCTTGATTTCCGTAGCGAGTCGACATTGAAGCCTGGGTGATCCGTGTTGATCCTTGGTGAAACGTGGCTCGCTACGGTAGTTTCAAAATGTTTAAAACCTCCGGGGTCGTCCATTGCCGAGCCACGGTATTTTTAAATCGTAGTGGCACCGTAGTACCGTCGGGCATCGCCTTAGAACCGCCGTGCAAGCTTCCGTGACCACCTGTAGTCATCCGGGTGTAATCGTAGCACTAGGGTGACTCACGGCAGTACCAAGGTGTCACTACGACTACCACCGACACTCGTACGGCGCATCGTTATCTTATACGGTATGTACCGTTTCTAGTACGATTTCGTTATTATGACACTACAGCGATCCACGGTGTGCCAAGGTTACGCTACGACTATAGTACGTAGTACACCGTGGTAGTATCTGGTTGTCCCGTGGTGATCCGTAGTTGTATCCATAGTGTTACCGGCACTTGCCGCAGTAAGTGACACCCTGGTATCCCGTGGCATACCGTACCAGCACCCTAGGACTACTGTTTTCGCCCTAAAATTGGAGAGATGGCTACGGTTTGCCCTGGTGTATATATAGAACTGGGGGCATCCAGGATAAACCGTGGCCAATACCGTGACAGTGTGACTTAGGCTTTAGGAAGGAGCGAGAAGATTGCATAACTTTAACGTCTCAGGTTTTGATACGACCAGGATTCGAACCAACACCTGCGATTCTAGCACATATCTATCAGCACGAAATAAAAGAACTTACCACTGGGCCACTGCGCTGGTTATATATATATATATATATATATATATAAATGTAGTTACTGAGGAAGCTTGCATGGCAATTTGGGGGTTAGTCAAAGGTAACAACTCCTATGTGTTAACAATAACTGTGTTAAGTGTAATATTAACTCGGTACCTTTCGATGCACATACATTTGTACTTCATAGCTAAAGTACATGGGCGCAGGTGATAAAATTGAGACAGATAAATTAAGGAGTCATAAGTTCAAGGTCATGAAAATTACTCACATGAACCTAAAGCAGTGTCCTGAATGACAGTTTTCTAGTTAAGTATAATTCATAATAAGTCTCAACTAATTTGTTTGCTGCCTGATGTCTTTGACGCTTGTGTCAAGTTATTGTTCTTGTTACGTATGATATTTTGTTTTATATACCATTATCATACCTTCTCTCTGTACTCTTCAACCTCTAGTTGTATCGTACTTATTGCTCTTCGTTTCCTTCGTTTTTGAATTCTACATGAACTAGGTGCAATAGCTACGTTGTCGTCTCGTTTACATGTGACAAGTTTACTTCGGGAACACTTAAATTTTGCCTTTGGTCCATTCTGATCTGTTGAGTTAAATTGGCAAGTGCAAAATTTCACCGATCTGTCCCACTTTTGAAGTCTATCCAAGTCTTGTTCCGGTAATTCTAATAAATTCTTGTTGCCTGGAACCCTGGATTTAAAAATAGCATACACAGTGTATACATTTAAGAAAACGGAATTAAAACTATCATCATATATATATGACTGTTGATCTGCTTTAGTATGTGCCTGTTAGGAAAATATTGTCCCTTTTCACATTTCAGTTAATGTTTTGATCTACTAAAAAATATAATTTCCCGATAAGTGCGAGTCTGCGTATTCGCAACGTGGAAATATATTTGCTTATGCATTTTGTTTCTATAAAGTTAACTAAGTGGTGGGCATAAATAGGAATAAAATGGAAAACTACTTGGAACATGATCGAAAACAAGAACGAATGGAAGAGAAACGGCAGCGAAAACTGATGGAACATTAATGGAAACGGAAACTGGTAGAACAGAATGGAAACGGAAACTGGTAGAACAGAAATGGAAACTAAAGGTAAAATCTAGTGGAGCATTAATGGAAATGACAACTAATGGAACAGGAATAAGAACGAGAAATGTTGGAAAAGGAATGAAAACGAAAAATTAATGGAAAAAGAATAAAACGAAAACTAATGGAACAGGAATAAGAACGAGAAATGATTGAACAGGAATGAAAACGAAAAATTAATGGAAAAAGAATAAAACGAAAACTAATGGAACAGGAATAAGAACGAGAAATGATTGAACAGGAATGAAAACGAAAAATTAATGGAAAAAGAATAAAACGAAAACTAATGGAACAGGAATAAGAACGAGAAATGATT
>JAUMGZ010219496.1:0-11545 GCA_032359645.1 Pododesmus macrochisma
GTACGTATAACCGAGGAAACACTGTTTCAATGAAAGCTACATACAACCGAATAAAAACTGTTTCAGTGCAAGGTACGTTCAACCGAATAAATACTGTTTCAATGCAAGGTACGTACAACCGAGGAAACACTGTTTCAATGAAAGCTACATACAACCGAATAAAAACTGTTTCAGTGCAAGGTACATACAACCGAATAAATACTGTTTCATTGCAAGGTACGTACAACCGAGTAAATACATTTTCAAAAATAAATTCTGGGTTTTTTTATATAGTCAAAACCAACATTAAAGACATCAATTTACCTTTGAGCATGTATAGAGTAAAACGTTTGAATAGTGGGTGAAATTGGTTGTTGGACCATGACATAAACCACAATAAGTGTATACGGCGAGTTGTATTAAATAGAGCAACCAGGTTAGAATTATATATTAAGCAATTGAACATGGGTTTTTTATATCAGGCAAACAAAGATTGTAAAATAGATAAAAGTTTAATATGTTTGATAACAAATCCTAATTTGACTGAGCTTACAACTAAATTATGAACTTTGACCATTGTATAGTATTATTAAGAGGGACTGTTCAAAGAACATCCTTTAACGATTTTATTTTTGCGTAGCTAGACCAATGGTCGTACCTCCAGGTCCCATACAACAAAGCCAGTAATTAATAACGAGCTTCTCGCACACGGATAACTAACTTAACCCAGGTTTTAAGAGTGGCCAGTCTCATTTGTCAAGATCATTCCAGAGTTGATTTTTTGATGAGGCAACTATTTGTTTTCCAAATTTGTTTATTTTAATATCATATTTCATTTTTTTATTAATAACTTATCAATGGCTACGAATTTTTAACAGCAACTCTTTTTTATCTATAGATCCTGATGATGCAGAAACGGCAACTGATACAGTTTCTACAGTCCGGCAGTCGAAAGATGAACAACAGCATAACTATGGTATGTTTGTTCATAGACTGAATAAGAGCTAGCTGATTTCCATAGTAAAGATGGCAATACTTTCTTAAAAGAGAACGTATTTACCAAATTTTACTTGAATCTAGCCAGCAGAACAGATACACAACTAAGGGAATGAAATCATCAGAATGAAAGACATTGACAAACCAAAAAACTGCACCTGAATTAAAAGAGAATTTAAATTACGTCATGACAATCCTCAAGACCAGTATCATGCTGAGCAAATTCATAATTCTTTAAATACTTTTTTCATCCAAGCAATCCAAAATCCAATCAACATTCTTAAATAAATTATACTTAAATTGATTGACAAACAGTATTATGGTCTTCCCAATATTTTTTATAAAATTAAAATCAAGAGCAAAGCCGTAAAATTTATATTCGTAGTTCGAATCGACCATCATTCAATAGCATACACTAAGTCTACATCTATATAACTTTTTGCATGGTTCATTGTTAGTTTTGTGAGTACATTGGCGTATACATAGAATGCTTTTGTAGACATACCGGATCAAGTTAGCTCGACTTTGTTTCAACTTTAAACATATACCAATTTAATCTTAAAGAAATATAAATCATTGTTAAAATTTCCTTTCCAGGTTCAACGGTTGGCTCTACAAGTTTTCTCACCATTTCTGTTCTGATAACATTGATTAATCTGGCTACCGTTGATTGCTTCGTATTAGCTTTGAATTCATTAGTTCTTTTTATGTTCTAATTCTATTTACACCAAAAGATTTTTTTTCTGTAATGTTTAATACATAATTTAATTGACAGTTATAAAGTTAATATTTGATTGATAACGTAATGGTTTCATCTGACTATTATATGTATACTAATTTAATATTTATTCCAAAAATGAAATTTGATAAAAAAATATATAAAATATCTAAAACTGAAGATGTCTTGTATCAAAGACACATTTGTAGTATATTCTATATACCTTATGATACAACTTACAAATGTATTAACTGTAGATGATACCTTCTAAACTTTATAATATATGTCCTAAACTTTTTAAGATATCTTTTGTCATTCATGAGATATACTTGTGAAAACTTGTGAACTTTCTTATGGTGACTCTTGACTCTTGCTCCTTTTTAATTGGTGGAAAAGGTTACCATACACCGGAATGACACAGAGGCATCGCGGCGGGTGGCACATGTGTAGCAGGAAACGCTTACCATATCGCGAGCACCTGGTTTCGCTTCTAGTTTTTAATAGAAGTTCGTGATGTTTCCATTTTTAGTTAATAAATGTATATTTGGTTCATTTTTCTGTGTGCGTCCAACGTTTTCTTATTGTTTGCCAATGTACATGGACTTACGGTTTAGAATATCGTCTTGGTCTTTCTATTTACAATTTTATATATAATATTCTTTATGTAAACTATAATATATAAGATGTATAAATTTATTGATAAGCTATCTCGTATAGATAGTAGAATACAAAAATGCAATCTGAATCATGCCTCCGATAAATATGATATTTATAAGAGAAAATGTTACGATATTAACTTTTGAAACAATGATTATTAAATTTTATAACATATCTCGCATAAAAAAAAGAGTTAATCGAAAGTCCATGGACATTGGCAAACAATAAGAAAACGTTGGACGCACACAGACAAACTTACAGGATATCCTCTATTGTTTATGAAATATCTGATAAACTATATAAGACTTTTTGTAAAATAATTAATCACTTAGTTTCAAAGAAAAAAATGTCAACTTGGATTGCCCTGAATATATAGTAGCTTGTTAACAGTTTTATAAGGAAAGATAAAAAAAATGGTTGTATATTCTTTGTTTGGTAATCTAATTAGGGTTCATTAGAACATCCGCCAGCATTTACTGATAACGTAACAAAAACCTGAATTTTAAAAAACAAAGGCATGTGACAGGAAAGGGAAAGGGAAGCGATAGGAACAAAAAGAAAGAATTATAAGAGCGTGCAAAAGAGTTTCAATTTTCATTCGCATTAAATGTTTGATAGAAGTTCGTGTTTTTTCCTTTTTTAATTCTATTTTTGATCTTTTTTCTGTGTGCGTTCCACGTTTTCCTTTTATTTGCCCATGTCAATGAACTGTCGTCTTTTGAATGCCTCTTCGTTTTTCCGTATTTACTACTTACATTTTACGGAACTTAACATGAGGATTTGTATCATGATTTAGGGAACTTCAGCCTTTTTCCGTTTTAATAGTGTGTCGATCTTTATCTGGCCCTATCATTAAACATGTGCGACTGGGTAAACTTGCAAGGACCACACTGCTGATTTTTCTAATGTTTTGAAGCTCCAAAAGCTCTCAGATTCTCCTATTGTTATTAACTGTCGACCACAGAGAAGACGAAGTATGCAGTCCAAAAATACTCATATATCAACTGAATAATTTAATATTTTTTGGATAACATTGTTCAAGCAACGAAATGAACGATTTGTAAACAAGAGGCTCATGATTCACACTTGTTAACGTCCACCACGATACAAAACCAAAGCTCGTATAACCACATTGGCATTTTGAAGGTGAATTCCTTATGAGACTATATAAAAATGTATCTGCTTGGTGTGGCTTCATGTTTTATTACAGGGATAAATTACTAAGCACATTTAAACCAGCATGACATACGGCAACTAACTGTAAAATGTGTTTACCATCACCAGAAAGTTATAGGAGTAGCAGTATTCTGAAATTAAACTCGGGTATAAATCTATAATTGATCCCTAGTCGTAGCCTTATTTTGAAAACCAGGACCAATATTGAATTGAATATATCACAAATATGCTATTTGTGAAATAGTGTTGACGTAGCATAGTAGTAAATACGAAAAGTCAAGATAATATTCAAAAGCTGAAGTTTATTGATATGGGAAAACGGAAGGAAAATGTGGGACACACACAGAAAAAAATATACATTTATTAACTAAAAAAGAAAACATCAAGAGCTAAAACAAAACTCCAAAATGGCATTTTGAAGTTCAAAGTGACTTATACGTACATGGCATAGGTACATATTTTAAGACTCTGATAAGAAATATTTGACCACAAACCCTCTCAATGATCTTTTAACTAATAAATTTGACGACTTCTTGGAATAAAAAAGATGGGCACATGCGCAGTACAATACAAAACTCTTTCGTGAACACCTTATACAAAACTCTTATTCGATTCACTTCCCTCTATTAATTGATTGAACTGATAATTTACAAAGTTGCCGCAAAAAGAATAATAATTAAAACATGTTTTTGAATTGCAGTGGATAAATCTTTATTGAGAATCAGAAAGATAACCAACTTTATCCAAAGGTCATAACACAAGTCTACCATTTCTGATAATCAAATGCATCTCTTTGATTTATACTGATCATAGTTCGTCATAGGCCCATCAACATGCACAGCTCATTAGCTTAGACTTGTTATTGCAAAACGCTGATCGCTAAGACTGCAACCATTGCTTAGTAGCCATGAAAACTTCATATAATCTTTAAAAAAAAATGTCCAGAGTAAATTTATTGACCATGTTTATAAATAAACACAACAGCATCCTCTTGAGAGAAAAAATAGATCATGGAGACAATGTCATGGACCAATGGATAAATACTGGCAAATTTGTGTTTTCTGTCAACCAAGGAGATATTTCAAACTTCCAGCCATTAATATAAGTCCCATGCTTGTTGTTACGCTGGTACCAGAGTCTAAAAGAAGAACAAAAATTAAAATATAGAGTATAATGTCGCTTTTATATTAACATTTATTATATTGAAATCTTTTATTGTGTTTTTTTCTAAATTAACGTATATAATTGTTATCTTACAACTTGTCTGTAATAATGAATGGACGTGCGTGTTTAATTAGTCTAAAGGTGTTTCTGTTTTATCATTCACTCCATAAATGATTGCTTATTCTCTAGCAGTCACACTTCATGTGCACAATCAGAGATATTTAATCATTAAGCCATATCATGTTTATATCAATCTGATTAAAATCATATCAATATATGTTTTAATCAGATTGTATTTATATTATTGTATGTAAATAACTTTCCGTTTGCAAGGATGTATTAGTGAATATGTTTACCTGTGGGCGTGTACGTTGATACTCAGGGATTGTTTCAACTACTTGTTGGGGTACTCTCGGTCCTGATATCAGATATGGGCTCATGTTGTTGTACTGTTGTGTACGATTGAACATAATGTGTGTGTGTGTGTGTGTGTGTGTGTGTGTGTTGTAATTTTCATCATTTAAATTGTTATCCTTGTTTTGTATTTGTTCTACATGAGTCTCAAATGATCGAGGAAATAAAGATTATTCATTCATTTAATAAGCTAGTTGTATGATAATTGGAAAGTCAGTCTTCAGCAAATACAATGCCTTCCCTGGGAACCTATGCTGACTGGAACTTTTATTTCTGGTATGTTCACACAGGCCAGACAGATTTAAGGATAGAGACCAGACAAGAGCGACACGTCCTCAAGAGGGTGGCTTCGTGTACCATTTCTTTATCATAACTCCCTGGCACCATAAAGATTCCCGAGTAAACTTTGAGAAGAATGCATGGGGCCATATCCTGACCGGTTTGTCCCTTTTGCGTAACATCCCTGCCCCTGTTGTAGCTTCTCTTTCTGTCCTATTACTTGGTTTTTTTCTCCCTAAATTTAGTCTTCCGTGCTGATACCACTGAATGAAGGGGGAATATCATGGATGTATTTAATATTTAGTGTCCGTGGTGCTCATTTAATTTCGACGATAATAGTAACCTTTGATTGGTGTGCGGTAACCGATGCGATCAGTGTCTGCCCTCTACCCTTCAACCTGCCTAGCTTGTATGACCCTATCATGGGCACATTAGTATAGCAAGTACAGGGGGATTGAAAACGTAAGATTTTTTTCTGGGTTTTTTTCTTATTCAGTGGATTCTCTTTACAAAAACAAAGTTTGTCGTGGAATGTCTGTTTTCATTGTAAAGAATTTGCTGTTGTAAAAAATCAAATTCGTAGTAATTTGGTCAATTTGTTTAAGATTTGTTGTCGTTGTAATGAATTTGATTTTATAATGAATGTCGTTGTAAAGAGACTCCAGTGTTCTAACTTCACTTACTGTGGCCGTGACCATGCTTATGGTAGCATCTAGCATTATAGCCGTAACTGCCATGATGTTTAGGTCGATAATAATAATCTTCTGTTGTAGTACGGTAATAATCATCGTCACGATAATAATTGTCATGTCCATAATCGTCATGGCGATAATCATCTTCCCAAGCATGGATGCTGGTTAAACAAAGAACTAAAAAGAAATAAGAATGAAATTTAGTTTGTTGTGGTAAAAACGTGTTTGCATCACTTAATAGAGCGTTAAACGAAAATGATTCTTTTATCCTTTGATGTCGGTATTGTAAGACTTTAGGAAAGATAGGATGATAGAGAAATGACATCTGGATAGGAGCGAATGTGACGACAAAGGAAAATGCAAAAAAACATCAGGTAACAATATACATCACAAAAGCATTCGAGGTCAGAAATAACCACCGAACATCTAAGACCGTAAGACGTTCATTCAACAAATTTAATGGTGTGGTTAGTACAGTATTCCGAATTTAAAGCGATGCACGTTTGTTTATGTTTGGTTCACATACTGTAAATTAAGCCTCCACTAGAACCATCCCTATATTTGTACATATTTGTATTATGTAACAAAAAGGATTGTTTTTCCATGTTAAGTCATAGTCTTTATTGAGATGCAGTTTTGTTTGTAGAATCAGTCATTTTGTAGGTACGTGTCGTGTGTGAGATAACTGATTTAAGTAGTAAATGCAAAAAACCAAGACAATATCCAAAAGCCGTAAATACATTGACATAGGCAAACAAATGAAAAACGTCAACTCGCACAGAAAAAACAACAACAAATACAATTATAAACTAAAAAAGAAACATCAAGAACTTCTATTAGAAAACTAGAAGCGAAACAAGAATTCCGCAAAGGAGTTGCGCTTTATCTGCTACACGCGTGTCACCCGCCAGAATGTACCGTGTCATTTTGGTTTATGACAACTCTTTCAATAGTAAAAAAGAACCATATGTCACAATAAGAAAGTGTCATTAAAATCGTGATGAAAGATAAAAGGAGAAAAAACAATTGGCATGGTAGGATAGGAATAGAAGCAGCAACAGTATCATGAAATGAAAGAATGATATATACGACACTTCCCGTTATAACCAATGTGAATGTTCTGAACTTCAATTTGTTAGTTTTTAATTTTAAACTCCCTAGCTTCTCGTCGAATCAGTGTTACAAACGTTTTTCTTTAAATTACACACACATGTGCACACTCGGGAGGGACGACAAACGAAACACAGTATTTATTTATCATCAAACACACGAAGCTGAAAAATGCAAATTATACATAACAAGACTCAGGCATTTACAATTAAACGTCAACTACAGGAACACGAGTACATGTACCAACAACGGGAGCAACATACTTCCTTCAGCCAGTTAAATAGGATTACATCCTGAGTGGGGATATGTTGTTTAAATAAAGTCAAAACCATACATATATGCGTGTGCCCTGATGAATAAATGGGAATGTTCATCTTGGCAATACATGTTTATTCTTTTAACTTGCTGCTTTGGGCAACAATAAAGTCATGGCAACAAATCAAATCATGGCAACCTGGTTTTGGTATGGAAATGCTGCTTTAGTGGACTGCTTATTTAAATAATTGGGACAAGATTTTATTTTTATAAATTGTTAAGGTCCCTTGCTTTATGTAACATCATAATATTTTATAGACCAAGACAAAGATGTACTAGACTACCAACATTTTAGACCATGTATGAATTAGTGTAAAAGAGATGCTTAAAATGAGATCTATCCTTTAGTGTGATTCAAAGATCAAAATATCGGAGGCTTGTTTCAGATTGCATTTTTAGTCCATCTGGACCAAAGGTCCAAGGTGGAATTTCTTATACAAATCCCGTCCGTCATCCGTCGTAAACTTTTCACATTTTCGACTTCTCCCCATAAACCACTGGACCAAATTTATCAAAACTTGGTAGAAATTATCCCTAGGGAAAGGGGATTCAGATTTGTTCAAATGAAGGGACTTGGCCCTCAGGGGACACCACTAGGGGGCCTAAAGAGGGAAACTTGACAAAACTTTAAAAATCTTCTGGTAATAAACTAGAATACCTAGAGCTTAATATTTCGGTATGTAGTAACTCTAAGACATGGAAAACCAAGTTTGTTCAAGGCGTGACCCTGGGGTCAAAAATGGTTTACGCGTTTTTGGGTCAAAGTTCAACACTATGGCAAATATGTTAACTTTTCACATTTCGACTTCTAGTCCAAAACTACTGGACCAATTTTATCCAAACTTTGTAGAAGGCATCCCTGGTGGAAGGGGTTCAGATTTGTTCAAATGAAGGGTTAAGGCCACCAGGGGTGCCTTTTACGTGGCCAAAATGGGGAAAATTTGACAACATTTCAAAAATCTTTTCTAATAAACTTGAAGGCCTAGTGCTTAATGCTTTATTATGTAATAACTTTAGGGCACGGAGAACCAAGTTTGTTTAAGGTATGACCCTGGGGTCAAAAGTATTCAACTGTAAATATTTAGTTTTTGGCTTATTTCAACCAGATGGACGTTAAGGCTCGATGGGCCTCTTGTTGTTTTAAAGAGCAATATGGCTCTAAAGACGCAATCAGAGCGCTCTGTCACAAGTAGACACCATTTCAATACTCGATACTTTTAAACACATTTTCCGAGAATCTTACGCTCGTCCCCTTTTATTAATTTTTCAAGTCAATGGTATTACAACGGTTTGGATTGCGAACGCATAGTAATTACAATTAATCGAAATATAATTGTTTTCGTAAAAAAGTAAATACAGAAGAAGAAAGAACCTAAGTCCAACAACGTTGGAGATTTAAAGGAAAACAAGGAACGTGTATAGAACAAATACAATACAAGTATCAAACTAAAAGGAAAACATCAAGAACTTCTATCAACGAAGAGTGACATTTTCCTGCTGCCCATGTGTAACCCACCGTAGTCATTCCGTTTCAATTCGATATGTGGTAACCTTTCCCGGAGCGAACTTATGTTATATGACCCATAGCGACGTAAAAACCTGCATAAGATGTTGTAATATTCGTTTTGTATGCACAATCAAAAAATGAAAACAATCCCAAACAAATTCATGGGAAATGTTTAGGACAACCAAGCCCACGTCAGTAGAGATGGTTGCTTGTTTTATTGGGTTTAACATCATTTACAGAATCTTTAACTGATGTCCCGACGAAAGACCCCATTAGAAAAACCTAGTGATCTGATAGGAAGAGAAGAGGCAAGAGGAACGTGAAAAAAAGCAATGGGGAAAGTACAAACAGGAGGATGGTTCCATGCAACGGGGTTACATGTAAACCGTATTATTAAATGAAAAATAAAATGCTTACATATACAATATTATAGCGAGCTGTTACAATCGTATGTTTTTTTCTATGAGGAGTTGTATTTTACATAGTTTTGTTAAATATAACAAGTCTTTTGTTAGATACTATATAGCTAGTATATCGCTGTCCCTCATTTCCTGACTCATGCATGCTTTTTTGTCCTTTTGCATTTTGTCGTAATATTAATAATACAAAATTACAAACTGAAAATCACGGGCTAGGAAGCTAGAATAGCGACGACGAAATCTTAAATTTTGACGTATACCACAAACCCAACGGGAAAATAATATACAAAATTTCAAACTAATTGTCTAGGAAAGAACCAGTACTCTTTGTGAGGGACCATAGCCCTGCATTTCGGGTTTTGTTACGAAGCAACCGTCGTGAATGGACTAGAGAGGAAATAAACGTATAATCTAGCATAAAAAAAACCTCAAAAAATCAAAAGCTACGAAGCCAAAAAAGGAGGGGGTAAAAATCCCAGTGTTAATGAGGGACAAAAACCACACCCAAACATTGCTATAAAGATGGTCTTGCCTAGAATTTAGATGCACGTTATCAAAAAAGGAACTATCAACGCATTTTTCTGGAAACGTGTTTCGGACATCTCCTGTCATCGTCACCAGAGATTAAAAAAGATTCTTGAAATGGCGTTAAACCCTATCTAAAAAGCTAATCAAAATGTTAACTCTAACTAATTGGAGCTTTTCTGGATGTGTTTTTTATTATACTGGATTCGTATAAATTACATATAGATTAAGACTTTTGTCCTTCAGTTTTTAAATTTGGTAAGAATTTCCCCTTTTTTAATGAATAGTGATAAACCCTGTGGTCCTACAATATTGTTCCAAAACTTTTTAAACAACCCTTGACCAAAGAATGCATTATATCACATTTGGTTGAAATGTATCCAATAGTTTTGAAGAAGTCGTAAATGTGAAACGTTAATGACAAGGAGGACGACGGACGGTATTTCTATGGCAAAGTCTACATTCGATTCAGATGGACAAAAAAGGCAGAATAAAACAAATCTAGAAATGAAGCAAAATGGAAACATAAAGTGTTACTCGTGGAAAAAACCTACAACCGATACCAAATTCAAAAGCACTTTCACCAATGGATCCTCACAAAAAGTTAACTGAAACTGTTTTGACTTTGAGAGTGATTGTGACCTTAACAAAATGAAATGTTAGCACACGGAAAAGTGACATATCAATGGACAAGAAGAAATTCAAAACTGGATCAATGTATTGCTAATATTGTATACTTGGACAAAACACTTTTTAAAATAAATGTAAGAACCAGTATATGTACGTCTGTTTGAAGGAAACTTCACTTGTAGCTATAAAGGAGTTACCTTCCAAGGAATACTGATAATATGTTTTGTGTATCCCTAAATATACTCTGAATTTATCTGTAAGTGTCAGTACTTACCCAGCATGGCGACAAGGAAAACGTATTTCATTTTGTTATTGTGCGTGAAGTCGTCTTAACAGTACACTACCAAGTCTCCAATGATACAGTTTGCGTAAAAAACCTTGTTTAAATTCAGTTTGTAATATAAAAATGTTATCTCTACTCATTTAACCGGATTCAGTTTTCGCTCCGATCGGATGGCAACTTCGCTGTAACAACAAGTAGCTGCTGTTCAGATTTTGAAAAAGAAAAGATCATTGTTCCTTCAAAACATCGCTTTTACAAGGCAGAGTATTGTGACGAGGACGAAAACACACTCGGTACATATGTTTGTAACAGTCTAACAACGCAATGGGTTGTGGTGAAAAGCAGTCTTTAGGAAACATTTTCAGGAGAATTCGTCCAATCGTAGTTAGCAAGTATGTATTATGATGAATCAACAAAAATGTGTTGACAAATTGTGAATATTCGAGAAGAATGTTTTTATTTAATAAATACCATGGTGCTTAAATTCAATGCTTTTAAGTTACATGCACACTAAAGAACAGTAATTTTTGCTTGGTTTTGAATTGATTTTCAAAATTGTTATCTTTATTACGCATGAAAAGTTAATTACTTTTCGTTAATTAAACCTGAAGCTCATGTATTTTCAAAAAGTTTTTTTTTTTTTTTTTTTTTTTTTTTTTTTTTTTTTTAACAGAAAAATAG
>JAUMGZ010219507.1:0-11545 GCA_032359645.1 Pododesmus macrochisma
CAAATATACATTTATTTACTAAAAATGGAAACATCACGAACTTCTATTAAAAAACTAGAAGCGAAACCAGGTGCTCGATATATGTAAATGTCGATAGAAGAGTAGGCGTTGCATGGGCTCATACTTCTTACTGAACTATCCCTTTTTCTTTAAATTCCCGTTCTTGTCGACGCTTCTATTTCCTGTCCTATCGTTGGATTTGTCTCCTTAGGTCTCTTTTCAAGATATCGGTGAAATACTATGGAAGTGACATTAAACAAACAATAAACGAACACATATTTGGATGTTATTGTGACGGACGACGTCCGCGTATGAAAACGAAACAAGTAATTATCTCATTTATCATTGTAATAATAAATTGTCATTTTGATCGTCCTGTTTAAAGAATTAATATTCGTTGGGCAACATGAAAATTGCCGTTCTGAAATAACACGGTGCGTATGTGAAAAACAGTACGTAGATCAACTGAGTAGCCCCTTGTTGTTTTTTATTGTTGCTTACCCGTCAGGCTTTTCAAGTGATGTCTTTTTCATTAAAGGTTTAGGTATTAGGAGAAGTGCCAGATGTCGCATGTATCCAACATTTTGGATGAATTTATATAACCAACCTCTCCAAAGTGATGTAAACTTTGTAGATTATAGCGGAAAACCCCGATACCCAACAATAAATAACTCGTTACGAATGTTTGTTTCATTGGGACTTCTGGTTGTGACAGTGCGCACTGTTGGCGACTTTAAGGTGAGGTTTTACTGCAATATCACGCCGCAGACACTTTGACATGATACATCACTCCGTCACCGAGCCAAACAGTCTTACCTCTACATATTAATAATAAACACTTAGTAGGTAGCGAAAAGATTACCTAATTTTAACGTCTTAGGTTTAACGCGACCGGGAATTAAACACGCGCCTTTTGGATCACGAGGCGAATGCTCTACCTCTGAGTCACTGCGCCGGTAACTCGTTTCACAACCTAGGAATATAAACTCGTGATAGAACATTAACGATTAATACACCAGACAAGTTTTAAATAAATTAACACATGCATTTCTGCCAGAAATATCTAGATAAAAGGTCACTTATCAACAGTAATCATTATGACATCTGTATATCTTTGGTTATATAATTGGACAAACGTTCTATCATCTGGTGAGCATTCCCATATTGATTATACACGCAGAACCAATTTTTGAAAGATCAATATGTTTCTCAATAGATTTTGAAGTTGTTCTTATAACATTTATTTGTGTAGTCGTAAGTTGTCTTGTTCTTTGAATAGTAATTTGTTATTAATACGTCATGTGTTGTTCTTTGAATATCAATTTCTTTATTCGTTCGATTTCTTGTTCCTGGTTCTTTAATTACAAATTGCAAAGAGACAGATATTTCAACCCGTTATGCAATTAATATCTAAAACTTGCAGCACAGAGATATATTGCTTTATTAATCATAAAGGCAATATGCCTTTTATCTTTTAAAATTCTCCGATCAATAGATTCCTAAAGATCTATTAATTACTTTGGTTTTGACTGAATGCAACGTCTTCTCAATTCCTTGTAGTTTTGCAATCAAAACAAATACCTTTCAAAATGAGATTACACAACATTGTAATGTAACAATTGTACCGTACATAAGCGGCCTTATTGTGATTAACAGCATGGATTTTCTAGTGAAATCTGTGGTAGATGGTTGATAATAAAAGTGATAGTTTCTTCACTGTTTCAGCTTTATGCTTCTTGGCGATGATCAATGTTCATGTTTCCAATCGCCTTTTGTAAATATGTTTATACGTTTTACTCGTTTATATTTTTATGAACGATTGGTGTGTGCGGTTATTTGTTGAAATTATTTACATCTCCATGAAACGTATTTTTTAAATTGTAAAATTTCTGTCTGTACGTAAGACTTCTAGTCTAATGCGGGAAATAGGAAGGTTGCGGCCTTATTAACTGGTTTAACCACACCGCCTGGTTTCGTGTTGGGTGACCGTCCTAAGTCGGTCCGCACAGATTACTAGTCTTGAGGATGGTTGTGATGTCTATTTAATCCCTTTCATTCTGCTGCTCAATTGTTTGATACAGTTATTTTTGGTTTGTTTGTCAATGTCTCTCATTCTGTTGATTCCACTCTTACTGTTTTTGACTTGATTTCATGATTTTCTTTTCTCAGTCCTATCAGCTAGAATGGTATGTGCCCAATTCCTTTTCGTAAATAAGTGTGTGTTGTAATAAGAGGGGTTAGCTAAGAAAATTGGCTTTTATACTTAATAAGAGGCGGCGTGTATAAGTACAAATTCATAAAAAAGCACATAAATAATAAGCCCCTAATTTCATCAACTACTGTGTGAAGTGAATATCGATCATAGAAATTGGACAAATATACAGGGCAGCACTTTCCGATGTCCGTTATGGCTTAGTTTTCTTTGCAAAATGTGTAGATTACCATATATGTCATAAATCGTTATTTATCTAATTTAATATATGAAGCTTCAACAAACAGAGCCATAAATATAGCCATTTGCGATATGTCATGACCAGTATCTTGTCCTTAAAAAGAACATAAATCTGTGGCAATGTAAGCGTGTGTCATCTTTGACATTCCGCGTATCAATTAACAAATACAACAAAAGAATGCGGAATAAACAACATCATTATGACATTGGCCCGTAATTATCAAACAAGGAACTAGTAAGATATTTTAGTTGATATACATATAAAGTGTATACTATAAGAATTCTATCAGAAATGTAGGGGTCAATGGGCAAACACATTATAATTTATTATTGAGATAAATGCCGGAGAAGTTACAAATATGAGTAGCAAACTACTTTAACAATCAATAAATTTAGATATGAACATAAAATCATGAAATTTTGCACAAAACAAGTTTCATCACGTATGACCCATTGAACTGTTTTACCGTTGGTTTTGTTTGTAGTTAATTTTATTTCCCTAAATTTGCTGACAAAGATAAATGATTAACATGGAAACGAGACATTCACTTGATAAAATAAAGAAATAAGATCGCCAGCACAAAGACGTTAATTCGAAAAACTAAGACGATATTCTAAAACCGTTAGCCCATGGACATGGGCAAAAAAAAAGTAAACGTTAGATGCACACAGAAAAAAATCAAATATATATTAATTAATTAAAAATGGAAACATCACGAGCTTCTATTAAAATCTAGAAGCGAAACCAGGTACGTGCGATATGGTAAGCGTTTCCTGCTACACATTTGTCAACCGCCGCGATGCTTCCTTGTCATTCCGGTGTATGGCAACAAAAAATATTGACAATCAAACAATAGCCACACAAGGAAGTCATCATTTTTCTTCAATTACTTTATCCGTACGTTTTCTTGTTTTTCTATAATTATTTGCTTCTCCGTACGTTTTCTTCTTCTGTTTCTTTGACACAAAACTAAATACAAACAGATGTTGCAACCAGACATGAGATGCAAATACGCAACACAGAGCGCAATGTACCTTTAATTTTGACAAATATTCATCCGATTCCTTTTTATCTATTACTGATATTGGTATCGGGCATTTGTACTTGCAAAGTTTTTAAGCATCCGGTACTGCTTTGGAATCAAAACAAATAGATTTCAAACTAATGTTGACAGTTCGTTAATTGATTTTCAAAATTGGAGTACTCACTATTGTTAGATACTTTTTTAAACAGCACTCAGGGCGACCTTTATTATTAACAATTTTGATTTGGTTGGCCTTGACATCAAAAGATTCTTTAAATGGTTTTCATGACTTTGCAGATGTGTTTATGTTTATTGTTTGTTTGTATATGTCAGTCCCGTGAGCTTAAAAGGTATTCGTTCCTGTTAATAATTAAATGAGTTCCCCTTTTTGGCTTCGTAGCTTTAATTTATCTAGCTATTGTCTATTTTAGTTCACTTTCTCTTGGCGACGATTGGTATGTAGTTATGCCTTGTGTTTCAGACGAGGCTCTCTCATAAATGAAATGGGTTTTGTCCATTGTAGATTAAAAGGAATCAACCTTTATTTATAGGTGGCCAGTTTCAGTTTGGAATTCTTTACTTGTATTGTATTAAGAGGGAAACAACTAGGAAAATTGGTTTTTATACTCCAATATGTGTGGACGCGTAAACGTAACCTTTGATAAAGAAGACACCAACAGTAAAGCACCTCATTGTACCATCTATTTACCAATTTACAACATTTGACAAATAACCATGTCATCAAAGTCAATATCGTTGATTAGTGGCCTGTTTCAGCTTGCAATTTCGTATTTACATTGTATTAAGAGTGAGACAACTAAGAAAATTGGCTTTTATACTAAAATAAGTGTCGTTGTGTAAAGTACAAATTCATAAAAAGGACATAAATAATAAGCATCTAATTTCATCAACTACTGCGTGAAGTGAATATCGATCATAAAAATGGGACAAATATACAGGTCATCACTTGTCAATGTCCGTAGTCACTTAAGTTTCCTTTACAAAACGTGTAGATCATCATACAGGCCATAAATCGGTATATATAATTGAATATATGTAGCCACAACAAATAGAACCATAAAATATATAATTATATAGTTATATGTCATGACCAGTCTCTGTTTTTTAAACAGAGCGGTATATCTATGGCAGTGTTATCGTTTGTCCACAGAGGGCATTCCGCGTTTTAGGTTATCAAATTAACGAAAGCACAAAAAGTTTAATGTGGAATACATAACATCATCTTGACGTTGGACCCTAACTATCAAACTTGGAACTCGTACTATTAAGGTTGATAAGTACTTTTTCTTGTTTCTGCTTCTTTAGTTACAGATTGTATATTAACAGTTGTTACAACCAGGAATGAAAAAAATAAATTTAACATAGTAACTGTCTTAGTCATTTCAGGCTATGAATAATTTACATCTTTAAAAATTCCTTAATTGATGGATTCCTATATAATTTCTATTGATTTTACTTCAAAGTATTTGTACTTGCAAAGATGTTCGTTATTCAGTGCTGATTAAGAATTTTAATAAATACGTCGGTTTATTACTTTAATTTTCAAAATGAGATTGCTCAATTTTGAAAGGTAATTTTTTTAACTGCACACTTTCTACAATTCACAAATACCTTAGTCACGCAAGTTACAATGCACATGTATGTTACATGTAGTCATGCTAGCTACAATGCACATATACGTTAGTCACACCAGCTACAATGCAAATACACGTTAGTCACGCAAGCTACAATAGTATGCGCCACGTTCCTGTATATATATGTATATATGAGTTTTACCTTTTAAGATTCCTCTCTTTGACTTTTTTAGATATTATCCATTCCTAATTTATTTCATCTTTAGCGAACGTTTGTGACAATTTGTTTGGCTAGGCTTAGAATCTCGGATGAGGTTTTCTCACACAGACAATTGGTGTTTCTCTGTATATATATATATATAGTATTCACTGGTTGCTCGTTTGAGATGGCAATGTGTTGTTTCATTGTACGTTGAGGGTAACAACTAAGAAAACCAGGCTTCTATAGTACAAACTCATAAAAATGACATAAATAATAAGCACCAAATTTCATCAACTACTGTGTGAAGAAAATATCGATCATAGAAATGGGACAAATAAGCATGGCATCACTTGCCAATATCCATTATGACTTTAGAATCCTTTGCAATATGTGTATATCTTTATACAGGTCAAAAATCGTTATTTATCTAATTGAATATATGTAGCCACAACAAATAGAACAATAAAAAATATATCTATCGCTGAAGAACTTATATATCATGGCCAATATGTGATCCTTCAACAGAGCGATAAATCTACAATGTTAGCGTGTGCCCACTGGGTGACATTCCGCGTAATAAGTTAACAAAATAACAAAAGCGCAAAGAGCAGTTATGTGAAATATACAACTTATTATGACGTTGCCCTTAATAAAGGACGACAGCTAATGAGGATGAAAATATTACAAATTAGCTGATTTGCATAATATAAATACTTTCCAATTTTGCCAAAATAAGGTTAGGTCAATTATCTTGTTTTTGAGATATGATCGCTATAGATTTTGGCAAGAAAGAACTCCTCTACATTTTTCATAAGTAATATGTGGACAAATTAGTTTATCCGTATGTTTTCATGTTCTTTGAATATACATTTGCTTATTTGTGTGTTTTCGTTTTTCTACTGCTTAATTTCTTTATACAAACAAACGTTACGACCAGACATGATATCAATATATTCCATGAAGAGCGCAGTTAACTTTTATATTTATAAAGATTCAACAACTGATGGATTCCTTTTTTCTTGGCCTCGGGTACTTGTAGTTGCAAAGTTTTTCTGAATCCGATGCTTCAAAACAAAAAGCATTCAAACTGATTTTTACAGTTTTCATTATTTAATTTCCAAATTTGTTTGGTAATTTTTAAATCACATGGCGGCCTTTTTATTAACAACTTGGATTTGTTCAAGTTAAGTTTTGCATGACGTTCCAGTCTTTTTGAGGTTTAATGTTTGTATGTACATTTCAGACCCATTAACTGAATAAGTTATTTGCTAAGTTCCTGTTTATAAATAAATGAGTTCCCCTTTTTAGCTTCCTACTTTTGATTTATCAAGGAATTGTCTTTTTTTTAATTTCACTTTCTCTTTAGCGTACATTGGTACCTAGTTATGCCTTGTATCTCAGACGAGGCTCCCTCACAAAGGAAATTGGTGTTTCCCCTTGTAGGTAAGGGGCCATCTATAAATTATCACTTTTTTCCAAAGTCTGCAAAGAGCACGCTAGGGGGAGGGGTTTGTTTGTCATCATTTATTTCGCATTTAGTTATAGAAATCACAACATTTCACGATCCGGAATCTGGCGCCTTTTTGTTTTTTATTGTGTTCTAAATCTGCCAGTGCATTTGATCATGATCTTGTTTATATTATTCGAGAAATGGCACAGACAATAAATTAACACTCGTATTAAGATATTTATAATTAGTTTAATATTATTAAAGTACCCAAATACCAAATAGGCAATACAAAAAAAAAAAAGTGAAATATGTGTATATAAAAAGCACAACCCGCGGTATAATAAAGGATGATGTACACTTTTGCAGGGGGAGAGGGGTGTGAGAAAAGAGTTCTGTTTGCAGAGTTGGGGAAAAGGATGATAATTATGGATGACCCCTAAAAAGGAATCAATATGTGATTGAATCTTTATTTGTTTGTCTGTTTTAATTTGCAATTCTTTATTTGCATTGTATTTAGAGAGAAACAACTAAGAAAATTAGTTTTATACAAGAATAAGTTTCTGCATGTAAAAGTACAAATTCATAAAAAGGACAAAGATAATAAGCACCTATTAACTACTGTGTGAAGTAAATATCGATCATATATATGGGGCAAACATACAGGTCATGTCTCGCCAATATCCATTATGACTGTAGTCTCCTTTACCAAACGTCTAGATCATCATACAGGTCATACATCATTACATATCTAATGGAATATATGTATAGCCACAACAAATAGAACCATAAAATATATAGTTATCGCAAAAAACCCGTATATCTCATGGCCAGTATGTGATGCTTCAACAGAGCGACAAAGCTATGGCAATGTAAGCGTCTGTACACTTTGTGACATTCCGCGTAATAGGTTATCAAATTATTGAAAGCGCAAAAGGGTTTTGTGGAATACGCAACACAATTATGACATTGGTCCGTAATTACTAAACAGGGAACTCGTACTATAAAAGTAAAGATATGACCATGACATCCAGACAGGTTAGCAAGTACAAGTTGTATTAAGTGTGAACTACTCTACAGTTAAACATTTGATATGAAAGGTAAGACATTAATATTCCCATAAACTTAATGAATGTCTCAGTCACATTTTCTGCGGCGGCCGTGGTGTCTAAAATATCTACGGCCAATAGTAATTATAGGGTCGCCGCAGCATTCCACCGGTCACATTCTGTATTACTCACATATGTTAGGGTAGCCGTACGGCGAATTTTGAATGTGTGGCGACAGATAACCTGCTAGGATGAAAACAAAACCATTTCTTTGATAAAACAAGATTTAACGTCGCTTTGTCGCCTTCTTTGTCAATTTGCAACACAGTAACGCCTGAAGACAACCAGACGTATGGAACAAGTGTGACAGAGCCAATAGGAACTGGAATGCAACAAATAGTATGAAATCCGGACAAGGCCACACACCTTCTTATCTCATCACCGCACCATCGTGTAGAAAGACGATAGAGCTATGATGCTATTACGATGATGAGATAGCGATGATGCTATGACGAAACGCGATAGCGATTGTGTGATGACGAGGAAGCGATAGCGATGGTGTGATGACGATGAAGCGACGACGACGGTAACGTCGATGGCGATGACACGATAGCGTTCGTGCGCCGACGATGTCGCGATATCGATGGCGTTGACGATGACGCGATAGGACGAAGACGCTATTGTGATGTGCATTATTCTATCCATCTTCCATACAATCAAAACAATGAAGGAAGGAAAATTAATTTAGTTGAGTATATTTTCAATGGGGAAAGTCAATGTTGTCAATAAAGGTAAATATGAGCTGGAAAGGCGAAAAATAACAGCAGAATTATATAGAAGACGGCAAATGAGCACTGAACATGTATGTCAAATTGCGTCTTATAAAGTGTGTTGATGCTTTATATGTTTGTCTGAAATGTTTCCATAGAAAAATATAGGATACATTTTTATAAGAAAACTAACTTTTTTTCGTCCATAACCCGTATATTTTATAGCATTGAAAGTCTAATTTAAAAAAAAAAATTCTCTCAAATTTTAGAACCCGGCATGATGACCTTTTCTACCATATAAGCAGACGCTGTCATTCCAGTGACAAAGCTAGGTATTGTTTAGATTAAATTATTGTATGATTAACGATAAATTATCACTTTAAGGACAACTTGATACATACGTTTCGTGCACCCAACGTTCCAGGAATAACGCCTCCAGAATATACGCACTTCTCTTGAAAATGTTAACGACGCCTCGGGGATTCGTATATACCAAACATATACCATTTGTCTTCAGAAGGGTAACATTAAAAATGTATTTCTATTTCGTATGTTCACTTTTATAAGTAGATACCACAAGGATGATGCCCTCCACCGGGATGAATGTGATCTGGTGTAATTATAAAACACCAGAGTTGTTTTGAATCTATCACGTACATTGAATGTTACTATATTTTACTGATTACGTAACTATCTTAATGCAAAAATATGTGTCTGACATAAATAAAAAATATTCATAATAATTGCATTTATAGAGCGCTAATTTAAAATCAGTTTTCTTAGTGTTACAGCTAGGCTAAAATATTATCAAGTTAAACATAGGGATAATATTGGTAGTCTAAAATTTAGAATCCCCACTTTATAACTTTTAACATTGGTCAGGATACCGAGTGAACTATCATGTCAATGTGTCTGCGGCGTGATATTTCAATAAGACAGCATTGTTAAGTCGCCATAATTTTGCACTGTCACAAGCAGACACCGTCTCGATATGACCTATACATATGTTAAAGGGATATAATACCCCAATAAAACAAACAAATCACATTTTTCTTATGTGGTGTATTTTGTGCCCATGTCATTTCGAAAATCAGTGCAGCAATTTATTAATCGAACTTCTGTACAGTTATATGGCTGTAAACGCATGTTTTCCAATATTCTTCCAATTTATTAAATGCATATTTCTAAAGTGATATTTTACAAAGTACTGGGGAAAAGTGTCATGGGAGTTCTTACCTGTTCATGTCGCCGTTATCTACCATCGTTTTCACAAAAAACGGCGATTGATCATAAAAGTGCAATGTGCCCTTGTCATTGATTGGCTCTGTGTATGCCACCGTACATCGTAAAAGTCGTAAATGTTGAGGCAAATCTCCGAGGTCTACTGGACGGTTCAACTATTGATATGCGACAATATATGTAAGACAACAGATTTAAAGCAAAAGCTAATCAATTTATGTTCGCATACGTTGTATACGAATATGAACATACGCAATTGATATTATTATAATAGCTTTATAGCAACTTGAACTTCAAAATGCTACGTCACGTATAGTTTTGAGGGTAACATATTATTTAGTTGGGTTGTTTTAATATGTGTCTTATTCAGCCCTTGAATTCAAATTTCTGTCATGACTAGAGTGTCATTTCAAATCGGCAAACCTCGGGTGAATCCGTTACTCTCATTCAAACCTCAGCTGTACTACGGTCGGTGATATATGTCTACACCGCACTTTCCTTGCCGAAAGTAGATATTTCACTCAGTGTAAAACTTGCATGAATGAACATTGACGTATGGCTCGTCTTCAATGTACGTCGTTAAGGATATTTGTACCTTCTATATTTGAACTTTCCGCAAGAAGTTCGAATGGACGCTTCCGTTATACGGACTAGGTTAAATAGAGTAAACGGAAACGGCCGAATTTGCGACGAGTGTGCCATTTCCAGCATAGTTATATTGTGGATGACCTTGACAGTAATACCTGAGTATTTAAGTGTCATCTACTTCCTTCTTTCAGTAATTTCTTTGGACGACTTTGTGGAAAGATCTTGACCATGACCTCTTGGCGAACTTTAAGGCTGTCTCAGAGACCATCAGTGTTGCTTACCAATTCATTTGGAATAGAAAGATCCATCAGAATGCTTTGGTTATGACCTCAATGCAACCTTGAAACCTAGCTCAGATGCTACTGGTGTTAATTTCTTCATTGTTCACAAATCTCTGTGAAAGAAGAACGATGGTTTGAACGACATTGAACTTTTCTTAATAGTCACTGTAGGTTATCCCAAATTAATGTTGCCTTCTTTGTTCTTTCCTTTTGATTAGGAAGTCGTCAAAGAACTACCTAAACTTGACCTCTAGACGAACTTGAATGCAATCTCTGAACACATTGGTGTCACATGTATCAACTACGTTATTTAATAAAGTCTACGATTGACCTTTAACCAGCGCGGTGGCCAAGTGGTTAGGGAGTTCGCTTCGTGCTGGTAGACTGGTGCTAGAATCCACGGTCGTGGGATCGAATCCCGGTCAGGTCAAAACTCAAGGCAATCTTCTCGCTGCCTACTAAGCGCCCAGCATTACTGGGTAGGAGGAGGACTAGTTGGGTCGGTGTAAGGCTAATGTGACAGAGTAAATTATCATGTCAATGCGTCTGCAACATGATATTTCAGTGAGACAGAATTATAAAGTCGCCATAAGTGTACATTGTCGCAAGCAGACACCGCCTCAATATGATCTATACATGAGTTTAAGGGACGCTAAACCCCAATAAACAAACAAACATCTACGCGACCTTTATTGTTAACGCATATACTAATTATATCTCCATATTGTTATTAGTATTCACCTGCCCCTCGGAATCATACATAGTTATATCCTTACTAGATCTGTTTACTTCTTGCATAGGTTAGCCACACTTTTGTCATATAACTTATAACAAATTCCGTTTTGCCAACATATACTTGCATTACATATTAATACAAATAGACAGTAAACACCAAAA
>JAUMGZ010219518.1:0-11545 GCA_032359645.1 Pododesmus macrochisma
TTATTTGACGCAGTTATTGTTTGTTTGTCAATGCCTCTCGTTCTGTTGATCCTATTCATACTGTTTTTTGTAATGACCATATCATCTGCTTTTCTGAAGGATAATACTAATAGATTCGGTTGAAACCAGTCCTTTAGTTACCGAGAAGTGAAAAATTAACTATATGCTAATGAGTTGAGATTGATTGAAACCAACAATGTACTGTGTATCAATACAAGCATTAATCTTAAGATCAACATTACATTAAGAAAGATTCTGATATTTCACTACACTATGCTAGGTAAAATCCGTACAAAAATATCACAAACAAGTGAGCAACAATTCATGCTCAATTATCTGAAATACATTTAAACCTTTTTTACCAAGAATATTGGAAATTATTTAATACATTTTCACAAGTACAAATTACTATTGAACTTATATTTCTAATAATTTTCCATGATTTTTAACGAATACACATAGTGTATACACATACACATCCCCCTTTAAGTAATTTTAACTTTCTGCAAAACATGTATAGAACATGATACTCACTTAGTGATATTTGAATTGGATGCTTATTATGAAATTACTTCTACCAAGTTTGGATAAATTTAGTCCTGTAGTTTTGGACAAGAAGTCAAAAATGTGAATTGTTAACTATTTGCTAAAGTGTTGACCTTTGACCCAAAAAACGGGTAACGTATTAAGCTCTAGGACTTCTATAATATAAGAAGATTTTTGCAGTTTTGTCAAATATCCCTCTTTAGGTCCCAAAAGTGGCGTACCTTGGGGCCAAGCCCCTTAATTTGAACAAGTCTGAATCACTTTCTAAAATTAATGACTTCTACCAAGTTTAGATGAAATTAGTCCAGTACTTTTGAAGAAGAAGCCAACAATGTGAATAGTAAACTAGTTGTTATAGTGTTGAACTTTGACCCAAAAACGCGTAACATATTTTTGACCCCAGGGTCAAGCCTTGAACAAAGTTGGTTCTCCCAGCCCTAAAAATACTATATACCAAAGCATTAAACTCAAGGCCTTCTATTTTTAGAAGATTTTTGAAATTTTGACAAAATGTTCCCCTTATTGGCGCCCCCTATTAGCCTAGCCCCTTCATTTGAACACATCTGAATCCCATTCCCCTAAGGATACTTCCTACTTAGTTTGGATGGAATAGGTCCAGTAGTTTAGGAGAAAAAATGAGAAAAGTTTATGATGGACGACGAACAGGATTCGTTTGAAAAAGTCCACCTTGGGACTAATATCCAAGACAACATTGATTCAAAAGACGTAAGTTTACGGACATGAGGAAATAACAGGTAAACGTGGAACACACACACAACTTAAACGAACAAAAATACAATTATTAACTCAAAAACATCACAAACTTCTCTTTAAACAAGAGGCCCATTGGGCCTTAACGTTCATCTTGATTAAAAAAAAGAAAAAAACCATTTTTGGCATTTGCATACGTTTGACCCTTATGGTCATGTGTTGAACAAAGTTGGTTCTCCATGCCCTAAAGTTACTATAAACCATTAGCATTAAGAACTAAGCCTTGTAGTCCATAAGATTTTTTTGAAATTCTGTCAACATTTCCCCAATTACGCCCTAAATGGTACCCTCCCTGGGTACTGAGCTCAGTCATTTGAACAAATATGAACCCCCTTCCTCCAAGGAGAGCATCTACCAAGTTGCAATAAAATAATCCAGTAGTGTTGGACATGAAAACAAAAACGTGAAATGTTCAAGCTTTGACCCCTAAATGAACCGTTTTTTTACCCCAGGGTCACGCCTTGAACAAACTGTTCATGCCTTAAAGTTACTGCATATCACAACATTAAGCTGTAGGTCATCTAGTTAATGAGAACATATTTTTTATATTGTCAAATTTGATCATTTTGGCCCCTCTATCAGCGCCAGCGTGGGGGCAAAACCCCTCTTTTGAACCGATTTTAACCCCTTTGCTCTAGGGACACTTCCTACCAAGTTTGGATAAAATTGTTTAAGTGGAATAGCAGAAGAAGTCGAAAATGTAAATAGTTAACGTAATTGCTAGTGTTGAACTTTGACCTGAAAACGCGAAACCTATGTTGCTCTCCGGGGTCACGCCTTGAACAAAATTGGTTCTCCATACCATAACGTTACTACATACCAAACAATTTAACTCTAGGCCTTCTGGTTTATTATAAGAAGATTGTTTGAGTTGTGACCCGAAGGTGGCGCCCCTTGGGGCCAAGCCCCTTAATTTTAACAAATCTGAACCTCCTACCCCTAGGGATATTTTCTAAGTTTGGATGAAATTGGTCAAGTTGTTGAGCAGAAGAAGTCATCAATGTAAATAGTTAACATATGTTCTATAGTTTTGAACTTTGACCCGAAAACGCGAAACCTATTTCCCTCTCCAGGGCCACGCCTTGAACACAATTTGTTCAACGTTCCCTAAAGTTACTACATACTAAACAATTAAACTCTAGACCTTCTAGTTTATTAGAAGAATATTTTTTTAATTTTGTCAAATTTTCCCCATTTTGACCCTCAAAGTTGCGCCCCCTGGGGGCCAAGCCCCTTCATTTTAACAAAGCTTAACACCCTTCCCCTAGGGATACTTCCTACCAAGTTTGATATCAAAAATGTGAATAAAGTTGAACCCCCTTCCCTTAGGGATACTTCCTACTTAGTTTGGATGAAATTGGTCCTGAGGTTTAGGATAAGATATCAAAAATGTGAATAGTTAACATATTTGATATAGTGTTGAACTTTGAACAAAAAATGCGGACCGGGTCACCTAATTTTTACACCAGGACCATGTCTTGAGCAAACTCGGTTCCATATGCACTAAAGTTACTACATATAAAAGCATAAAGCTCCAAGCCTTCTAGTTTATAAGAAGATTTTTAAAATTTTGACAAAATGTCCCCCCTTTTAACGCAAAAGTGTTGCCCCCTGGGGGCCAAGCCCCTTCATTTGGACAAATCTGAATTCCCTATTTCTAGGGATACTTCCTACCAAGTGTGGATGAAATTGGTGTTATCTTTAACATATTTTCTATAGTGTTGAACTTTGATCCAATAACTCGTAATCTGTTTTCCTCTCCAGGGCCACGCCTTGAACAAAATTGGTTCACCGTGCCCTAAAATTACTGCATACCAACCAATTCAACTCTCGACCTTCTAGATTATTATAAGAAGTTTTTTTTTTATTTTCCTCCTTTTAGCCCTCAAAGTGGCACCCCTGGGGGCCAACCTCCTTCATTTTAACAAAGCTGAAACCCCTTTCCCTAGGGATACTTTTCTACACAAAACCGCCATGTAGCTGCAGCTCAGGCCTGAGATTGTCAGGTTCCCAAATACTTTTGCTATCGCATTTCTTAAGCAAACGTGTTCGGGAACCTGACTAGGCCAAGGAAATGCAATAATTCAATACGCTACTCGATATTTTTTAAAGTGGAATCATTTTGGTTGTTAATTCCATCTGATCAATCCAGTATTTCAGCAGTATTTTTAGTTCCCAAGAGTGACAACAAAGAAACACATTCAGTTTCATCGTTGTTACGCAAACTTCCGTTTAGTCTGGTTGGACGAAATCACATGGGATTTGAAGATAATTTGTATTAAATGTTTCATTAGTCAAATAGTCATATTGTTTAACCGTACATGAAACTGAATTTTTCTATAATAGTTTTATTTGAAATTGGTGGAAAATGGAAACTTCCTTCAAATATTGGTAAAAACGGTAAATGAGCTATACGAGATGCGTAGTTTTATTTAAAATTGGTCCTGAGGTTAAGGAGAAGATATAAAAAATGTGAATAGTTAACACATTTGCTATAGTGTTGAACTTTGACCCAAAAATGCGGACCGGGTAACCTTTTTTACTCCAGGGCAACGCCTTGAGCAAACTCGGTTCCATTTGCACTAAAGTTACTACATATAAAAGCTTACAGCTCCAAGCCTTTTAACTGATAAGAGGATTTTTGAAATTTTGTCAAATTTCCACCATTTTGGCTCCCTAGTGGTGCCCCCTCGGGTCCGAGCCCCTTCATTTGGACAAATCTAAATTCCCTTCCCCTTGGGATACTTTCAACCAAGTTTTGATGATATTAGTTCTGAGAAGAAGTCGAAAAATGTGAAAAGTTTATGAAGACGGACGACGGACGGGATTTGTATGAAAAAATTCAAGGTGTTTGTGAATGAGTAAGCGTTTCATGCCACACATGGGTTGCCCCCACTATATGTTGGTGTCATTTCGGTATATGACAACCCTTGCCATAGTAAAAACAGTAACATATGTCACCATTAGAATCTTTCATCGCGGCGGGTGACACATGTGTAGCAGGAAACGCTTACCATATCGCGAGCATCTGGTTTCGCTTCTAGTTTTTTAATAGCAGTACGTGATGTTTCCATTTTAAGTTAATAAATGTATATTTGGTTCATTTTTCTGTGTGCGTCCGACGTTGTCTTATTGTTTGCCAATGTCCATGGACTTAAGGCCTTAGAATATCGTCTTGGTTTTTCGATTTACTATTTCTTTTAATACAGTTTTTAAAAAGTGCTTTTTGAAAGTAATTTGAAAATTACAAAATGCACCACAGCTTTAATGCCCCTTTATTGAATATGAATTTGAACAATTGTGTCTATTGATAAATCAAATACCATTAGGCATCAAGAAAAAGTCTGAATAACCGGTATCCCACGCTGAATGTACATGTATATGTTAAACAAAAGGCCCCTTAACGTCAATCTGGATGAAATAGGCCTAAAAGTCAATTCTTGACAATTGAATATTTTTGACCCCGGGGTTATGTCATGAACAAACTTGGTTCTCTATACCATAAAGTTACTACATACCAAAACATGCAATATATTTAAGACCCAAAGGTCACGCATTGAACAAACTATATTCTCAATGCATTAAAGTAACTAAGTATTCAAGCATTAAGCTCTAACCCTTCTTCTTTATAAGATGTTTGAAATATTGTCAAAGTTCCCCCTTTTTGTCACCTAGTGTCAAACCCTATCGTTTGAGCTAATCCGAATCCCCATCCAATATGGATAATTCCTACCAAGTTTGAATAAAATGAGTCAACTGGTATGAGGGAAGAAGTCGAAAATGTTAAAAGTTAACATATATTCTCCATGCCTTTAAGTTATTACATTCTTAATCTAGGCCATCTAGTTTGCCTCTAAATTGGTACCCCGTGGAACATAGTCCCATCATTTAAACACATGTGAACCCCGTTCCCTCAAGGATGCCTTCTCTAAGTTTGGATGAAGTTAGTCCAGTAGTTTGTGACAAGAAGTCGAAAATCTAAAAAAATTACATGTTTGTTATAGTGTTGAACTATGACCCTAAAATGCGTTTACGACCTACGTAAGACACCAGGATCGCGCCTCGAACAAACTTGGTACTCCATGCCGTAAAGTTGCTCCATACGAACAATTTAGCTTTAGGCCTTCTAGTTTGATAGAAGATTTTAAAAACAAAAATGTAAAAATCCCCCCTTTAGTCCCCCAGTGGCACCCCCATGGCGGGGACCTTTATTTGAACATCCCATAGGGATACTTTCTACCAAGTTTGGATGAAATTCGTCCAGCGGTTTTTGGGAAGAAGTCGAAAATGTGAAAGGTTAACGACGAACAGGATTTGTATGAGAAAAGTCCACCTTGAACCTTCGGTTCAGATGGACTAAAAATTGCTAGTAGTATAAGACAATTTACTTTTTCACTATTCAAAATGTTAAACCTGAAATACTGTGCGTTATTTTACATACATCTGTATAACTCATCATAGATCTTGCGATCACGTTCAGCTGTTGTTGAGTATACTACGGGGAAAAAACGAATGTATTCTTTACCGGAATAATTCTCAAAACCCCAAATCTCACAGCTAAATAACAATATGATCAGATTCTATTGGTAAATGTAAATAACAACAAGAGACTCCAAAGAAATCATTCTGGTCTTTAGTATACATATTGAAAACACAACAATACTTGTAACCCTCACATTTCTATTACATGATCAACATATCAAATTCAGCAGTCTTCGACCTTTAAATAACAAAATAACAAATTCTATTTTAATGTGTTAAATGAGATCCCCTCGGTAATAATACTATTGAAATAATACCTGAGAGATTTCTGTCCGTCATTGAAGTTATCTGCAAACATAACAATAACGAATACATTATTCACCAGGTGTTGTCCGCTCTGACAACAATGACACAGAACTTGGAAGCATACATTATTTACATCAGAATATGCAAATATTAATATAAAGAAAAATTCTAAAATAATTTAACCACAAGTCTTAAATATAAATGAATATTGCTATGTATCTAATTATTATATGCAACTTAATAAAGTAAATAAAACGTTGAGCTACATGTTCAACATTTTTAAAAGGGCTTATCTAGAAACCTTACACTTATTGTTAAAATGATTGGTTTGTTCCATTTTTATTAAGATAATAAAATTTCACTCACAAAATTCCTCGTTATGTCTTAATGACTATCTGTTAATTGTGACACGATTTGTTGTTCAGTGACCATTGTCGATAGTACTTGAACAAAAGTCATACAAAATTATTGACTGGACGGCAAATTTAAAAAAGAAAAGTCTCCATAAATTGTGAGAGTTCTGGTGTATGCTACAGCTAATTATCAATGTTATTACCTGTATACGGCTCACCTGTAGTCTGATAGCAAAGTTATCATAAACTGTCCTCACAATGTATATTTCATTCGTCAAAAGTCCGAATTTCTCACTAACTTTATCTAAAGTAAAAAAAAACCTCCAAAAAAACAGTTACCTTTAATGTTTTTTAATGTACCATGAACAACTTTGGCATAAAATAAAAAATATCATAATTTCTAATTTGAAAAAAATTGTGGTTTACAGTTTTAAAAATAATTTACAAAATGTTTACAGTTAACCAACAAACATATTAAACTTAAATCGTCAGCATTTTTTTTTTTTTTTTAAAAAGTTATGATTTTTTCATCTTGTGGTAGTCATCAACTTTAAGTTTTTATTTATATGAGGAACAATAATGGTACTGGGGGTGGGGGGAATCAAGCTACAACGAAATTCTATATAAACATTCATATACATGTTCATGTTTAGGTAAACCGTCGAGTCCGTGCCATTAGCTGCTTTCTTGAAATCGAACGGAAAGCTGGTAATGTAAAGACATTTGTTGGACATTTATCATTCATAGTCACCCTTTTTCAATAGTTTGATCAGCAAATGTTTTTGAACAAAAAATGGTAAATAACTAAGGAGATTCATGTTTTCCTTGCCTCACACCCGACAGACAATACAAAAAGAGGCAGATCCCCATTGTGTTTAACACGGGAGTTGATTTCCCGATGCATATCAAAATAAGATTAAAGCATTGTAAAAAACATTTAAGCATAATACAAACGAAACACGGATTCCTTGACCATTCCATGGTACCTGCGACAGCTTTCATAAATACAATCTTTAAATGACAGGTAGATATAACACTGGTTAACTAATATATAATGAGTTTCAATATACAACTATATTTTACACTTGTTCGGCACAATAGTTAAGTTGGCATACATGAAATGTTGACCTGAATTGAAACAAAAAAGGATAATTTGTTTTTATTGTGGTTTAACGTCCCTTTCAACGAATGTTTAAGCACTGATTGCGAACTTTATAGTGCTGTTTGCTGAAATATCACGACGCTGACCCATTGACATGAATGATACGTCACTCAGTCACATTATCCAACACCAAGTCAACCTGTAATTCTACCCAGACTGCTGAGTGGTTGGCAAGGAGTGAGAAAATTACCAAGTTTTAATGTCTTAGGCTTGACGCGGCCGGGGGTCGAACCCGCGCCTACAGCACACGAACACTATCGCATTGAGCTACCGCGGCGGTATGGAATATTTTGACAAAAAATATATCACAGTATTGAAATAAATCACACTATATCTAAACGTTGTCTTTACATAAACAAAATGGTTTTAACCGTTTTTCTGTCACGCAATGCGACTGATTTCCGTATCGACTGTTACGGCTTATTGGTTCTAGTATTTGTATATCTCCTTTACTTCCGTAGACCACGTTTGCTTCAAACAGAGCACTTCCTGGTTTTGTTTTAATTAATATTAAATAGTTCTCGTGTTTGACTTCAAATTTACTTTGCAGATATTGCATGAAAGACATTTTATTTTCTGCTGAACCAAGTTCAAAGTTGGATTTCGTTTGTTGTGCGTCTTTAATGTAATCTAGATAGTATGTTACACATATGTCACTGACGCCTTTAAGAATAGTATTAATTTTATCCACTAGAGTTCGAGCCACATCCTTCATTGTGGTACTGGAATTGGACACTTTTGATTGAGAATAACACGGGCAATATGACGCCGGGATGTTTGCGTCCTGGCACGTTCTATTTCTTGGGAGAGGACGGAAAATAGAAATACCCTTAGTTTTCTTGTCAGAAATATCCTTACCCTCATAGTTTCCATACAAAATATCCTTTAAAGTCTGGTAAGTGTCAAAGTGGGACACAAGCATTTTGCTGTTCCATTCTACAGATTTTACTAATGCTGGTCGACGCTTCTTTAATGCTTTCGGTAAAACTATAGAAAATATCGGCATCCTCTCTTCAATTCTTCCTACTGGTGTGTTCCTGATTCTGTTTACGAAGGAGCCGTGGTCACTCATAAATACTAGTACAGTGTTCTTTAAGTGATCCTCTTTCTTCATCCATCGAAATAGTTCTACAAAATCTGCATCACCATAAGAGAGGTGGTTGGGCTCGTTGTGGGATATCCCAGTATGCCACGAAAAGCAAACTTTCGTTTCCCTTTGTAGCTTTGAACAAACTTTTTAAAGTAGTCTATTTGAATATTGTGCCGTTTCTTGTTTCCATAGCAATGGTAAGGATACCTCAATAAATACCAGAAGGCTCTAGAGGAGTAAAGATGAGGAAGTATTGTCTCTGCTGCAAGGAAGTACGGCCTGAGGTAATGATTGGTAGGTGGGGATTTAAATCCTCTTGTGACTACGTTAAATATGCTCATATCGTAACAGTCTTCAGCGAACATGGTGGCATAACCGGCTCTGGAGAAATTTTTCCAAATAAATGGAACAATATTGTCGATTGTTTTACCTTTATAAAAACGCTCTTCGTTCGGGAACTCTCCCGTGAGAAGGCCGTGAATGTTAGGAAACGAGTTCTCTGCTATTTTTGTATAGCCCTTAAATTCGTACGCATCTAGTTCCTCTCGTAAATACTTCAATGTTTTTGGAATTTTTCGCTGAGCAAGTAAATTAGAAACAGCATCTACTCCAAATATAAGAACGCTCATATGCTCTGAGGATTCGTTCTCAATCTTGTTAGTTCTTAAAGTTTTTTGAAAATTTATGTTGTACAAAAGTTGTTTGTATATTTCCTTCTGGTTTGAGTCTTTGCACGTAACCTGTATCCAATCAGATTGCGCTCTGATAGGACTGTCACGTGATATGTGTTGCGCGGGCAAAGTTGATACGTTGTAATCGTCATCGAATTTCACGAGACTTGAAAAACAGGTGACCTGTGTACTTCCTATGGCGGTGTCGTTATAACGAAGGAAGCCACCAGAATCAATGTACACCAAGTCTTCGAATGACTGACAGGTTAAGGCTGGCGGATCCCAAAAGAATTTCATTATGTTTTCGTCAAATGGATCGTGCTTAGGAATAACGCACTGACCAGACACGTTTTTATGGAAATAGCGAACGTGATGTATCACGAATAACTGATCATTAAAAAACGTTAATATGAAATATCCAGACAGTAAGATAAACAACACTCGTACACACCATTTAATGTTTGTCTTTATGAAAAATCCAGCGCTTGTCACGAATTTTAAAATGTCCACTCCCATGATGATAAAGTGATATGATACTACGGTGAAAATCACCACATAGTGAGTAAACAGACCCGCAACCAGTTAGCTACTATATAATGACCCGAGGTCAGTATCAACAGCTACTATAATACAACCACTCAAGGCCAGATGTTACTGATCGCAACACTGACTCTGACCTATATGACAGTAATTACTTCTATACATCTTAGATCTCCATGAAACACAATACTGTAATACTAGAGCGTGTGAAGCAGTAGAGTCGGAAGTGCTGTAACCGCTACATCTTACTGAAAAATAAAAATTATATACAATATTACATTATGTACGACAAGTAACACAGAATATATCATTTGGACATAAAATCTTAAGACACATACTAACATTCGTATCTTTGAACAAGAACGGGTGTTGAAATACAGCTTAATATGTGTTTTTTTTAAAATGTTTGAAATTATGTTATATTAAATTACGTTAGAAATTAGAGGGGAAATCAGTATGTGGTACCAAGTTTTCATTATAACTCTAAAAACCTCCTAAGTATAAATCCTCACTTTACGACAATAAATGTTTGTTTGTTTGTTTAATTAGGGCTAAATGTCACTTCCAGAATCTTTCACCGATATTGTGACAAAGGACCAAAGGAGAAAAACCAATAGATAGGACAGGAAGAGAACGTCATCGTCCCGCTCTAGATAGCATAGATCTAATAGTTAACTTCATAACTCTAAAATGTCACCTCATAACTGTTAAAAGTCACACTTACTTTAAAAAAAAATAAACTCGAATTCAAGCTCTTTTCTATAACTTTAAATAGTCATCTTTTAACTTTAAAACATCACCTAATAACTCTTAAACATACTCTTATGACTTTCAATCATAACTTTACAAACTGTAACTCTCAAACACAATGTATCACTTATAACTTGAAAATATCGCCTTATATTTGAAAACTTTAAAACATTATGTTTTAGCTTTAGAAAATTATATTATAACAACTCTTAAACATAAACGTAAAATTCTAAAACATTTGATTGTATCTCTACATCATCACCTCAATACTCTTATGTATCTTCTTATAATTGACGTGCATTTGAGAGGCCATAAAAGGAGAACTAACTTCTTTAAAAACATCTTTTGAAACATATGTTTGTTGCTTTTTTGTTAAACCAACTGATGTAGGTTTTGCTATAAAGGATATTATCTAAGTAGAGTTTCCGCTGTATAGGTCCCTATATCATGTATCAAAATGTTGCATCTGTGTCAGCCTCGGAAATAACACATACGTCTGCAGTGGTCATGATCACTCTTGGAGGAAATCAATAGTTGTCGTCAATGGACAGCGCACAATAACAAACACTACTCGTTAACAAGCTCAGGATGAATACATCGTAATAACAACTGGAATCATAACTTATTAACAACAGAGAAATAATAAGGGATAATTATAGGTGATACTGATACACCTGTAAGTCAGATTGTAGACTGGTTTTGTAATACATCTGTGTCAGTCAGATTGTAGACTGGTTCTGTAATACATCTGTGTCAGTCAGATTGTAGACTGGTTTTGTAATACATCTGTGTCAGTTAGATTGTAGACTGGTTTTGTAATACATCTGTGTCAGTTAGATTGTAGACTGGTTCTGTAATACATCAGTGTAAGTCA
>JAUMGZ010219529.1:0-11544 GCA_032359645.1 Pododesmus macrochisma
TTTTTTTGAGAGTATGTGTGAGAGACTAAAACCAATAAGCCTGTGGCTATACCAAAGGTATACCCCTGGCTTAAAAATCATAGACCAAAACTCTCTAAATTGCAGTTATAAGAAAAATGTCAGTAAAAAAGCACAGGTTTATGTGATTGGGTTAGATGTGTGAAAAGTTTAATTAAAATTGATCAGGACAAAACCGTCTTCAGTCAGGTAAAAAACAGGGACAGGCAACCTGAATCTAGTATTTGATGTCCTTATTCTACTGTAGTGGTACATGTAAAAAAAAAAGGGACAGACAACCTGAATCCAGTATTTGATGTCCTTATTCTACTGCAGTGGTACATGTATAAAAATGCAACTCGTGCTGAATAAGATTACGGAAATGCTTCCTACAAGAGAAAGTCTATAAGGATACTATTATCAACTTAAATTAAATTTATAACAGCAACTGGCCAAAACATTTGAAATTTCTTCAGATCAGAGAATTTTCATGAGAAACAACAAGCTCTAATCAACAATTTCATGTTGCCAGTACCCATTCTTAAACATTCATCTCTACCGTAAACATTTCAGACAAAAAACAATCTAGGATGGTACTCACCTTAAATCTATTTGAGGACATATACTATAATGATTACAATTATGTATTATAGTATTATCTTTAATATCAATATATATATATATATATATATATATATATATGACATATATTCCAGAAGATTGAGATCTCCCACAAGCATGTTAAGCGCACTTAATCTTTAAAATATGTGCAAATGTGTATACTAGTATCATATAAGTACCTGGAGTAATAAACTGCCTTAAAGATTGGGCAGTCTGATGTGCCACGCCCCATATCTCAGGTTCAGTTAAAGGTGCTCCCCTGACCTCTAACACCTCAAAAAGGTACACATCAATGTCTGCAACAGGCATGGTCACACCCAGTTACCTACAATGGATAGGAAAAGAATAACTAGTACTGACACAGTACCTACATTGTACATATAGCTTCATGCATGTCAGATTGTGAGTACAGTGTACAACTGAAAGCAATATTTCAACACTTATGTTTTAATGATATATTGTATGTACATGATTAATATCACATACCTAATGTAAAATATCATCATTTCTGAGAAACTGCATACAGTTTGTAACAATGCATGTTTTCTTTTGCATCAAATTCAGAAGTGAATAATATTCTCCATGCATAAAAATTCAACTAAAACTAACCATTTTTTTCTTGTCTATTCAGTAATGAATATATACATGTGTATAAAAAGTTTTGTTTTCCAAATTTTAACCATAAATCAAGTAAATATAGTTTAACAAGCACATGATTCAGAAGATTCAAGAAGGGTACATTCATAAAGGATGTTTTAATTTGAACAACAAATTAACAGCATGAATAGAAAGAACTTCAGATGACTCTATAGGATATGCCATTACACTTGGACTGCAGGAACGACACATGTACAACAAGGTTTTTAAATTATAAGTGTTAACTGTCCTCACAAAATGCACAATGCTAGTAGCAAAAAACACAATGAATACCTAGCCTCATCCTATAGTATAATGTATAAACTCTCAAAAGACAAAACACATGTGGAACTGTAACAGTTAAAATTGCAAAAATATTTCCTGGTTACATGTACATGTATAATTAAATGTCAATCCCAATATTTGAATTTTTTTTATTATTTCTGCGCTTCCGTCCATACGTCTGTCTGTTTTACCCTGTAACTCATCCAACACTGTTTGAGATTGGAACTTGAAACTTTGAGACATAGTAGATATATGTTATTTATGTATGGGGAAGTGCAGAGCACTTTCGGATTTTTTATATGTCCCGTAGGTGCTGGGGTAATGGAGGTCAATTTTATTTTGTTTAAATATAGCCTTATAGCATATGGTTTTAATTATATCATACATAATCATGAGTTTTACATTTCAGAGCAAGTTATTTTAGCATATGGTGGTCAGTAGGGGAGGGGGTACTTGGGGAATAAGCGATAAAAATAACACAGTTTGAGATAGGAACTTGGAACTTGAAACTTTGGGACATAGTAGATATATGTATGGGGAAGTGTACAACACTTTTGGATTTTTGATAAGACCCCTAGGGCCGGGCCAGAGGGGGTGGGGTCAGTTTTTTTTTTTAAGAATATAGAGTCTTATAGCATATCAAATCAAACATAATCATGAATTCTACAATTTACAACAAATTATTTTAGCATATGGTGATCGGTGGAATGGGGGGTTGTAAGGGTATTTTGGGGGATAGTAGGGTCAAGCCATCTGCACAGGCGTGCCATCGACAACATAGTTCTAGTACTAGTTCTTCTTTGTTTCAATAAACCCTGTAGTTCATAAGTATACACATGTACATTGGTTCATTTAAATGGAGCTGGAATTGAAACATTTAACTGCTACCGTGAGCGTACCTCTCCCCCCAAAGTATTTAACCAATAACATAATTTAATTTAACTGATGAACATTGTTAATGATTGATATGAGGTTTGTGTGAAGTTTAAAAGAATGATCATGAAAGCCGATGTGTTAGGTAAGTTCTCATATTGATATTAGTACTCAATATAGACCTAATTCCAAACTTATTATTTAGTAAATTCAGACTCCATTATATGACACACTGTTGGACACCTAGAATTTTAAAACCTGCAGGATACAAGGGGTATTGACACATTTCCAGATTCGTGTAGTACATAATTATGAGGGGACTAGGAGTGGCAATACCTGTGTTACAACCCACCTGAATTTTTGAGGAAATGTTGGTTAAATGATTAAGGCATTTTTGTAAAGATAACATTCTAATCTTTTGGTGTATATGAAAAAGCAGTAAACATTCTTGACTATTTGTTGTTACAAAGCTATTTGTGACCAGTGAAACTGTTGTTGTTAAAAAACACCAATAAACATACAGTAACGCAAATCAATACACCGGTATTTAAATCCCACCTCCATCAATGATTATTCACCATTGTGTTCACGTACTATACATGTATGTATTGTAAACTAACGGTATCAATTGCTTTATTAAGAAGAACGATATTAGACTGTTCATCGAGCTACATCCAGAACAAACACATTTTTGGTGTGTAACGGTAAAGGAATGCCACATGTACATGTGCAGAAAGATGCAACAGGCTCCCTCTCATACCAAAACTAAGTCTAAAACACGAAAATAGGAAACTGTGCTCTCGATAAGACACAATAAATATTCAGAACAAAAATCTTCGATTATAAAGTACTCACCAGTCGTTTAAAACACTCGTAGCCTTAATTTTTCGAAACAAAAACACTATTCATCGTTGAAGAGTGAATTTTGTGCAGCCGCCATAACATGTCAATTTTCAGTTCTGAGTTTGTTGATGTTTGTTTCAAAGAATTTGATTGGATGATCTCGGCAGGTGCCCTTTGGCAAGAACAATAACTCTTGTACTACAAGATCGGCAGAGTTACGTACCTTCGTCCATTAAGACATGCATGTTTTTTTAACTTTTATATTTTATAATTTTACAACCGTCCAATAATAAACAGACTTGATGACTTAATGCCAACTGACATTTATATAACATTTTATCTCTGTCTGATTGCATGCAAATTTAGAATACTGTAGTATCAGATCAGAATGCAATACTTCCTTTCAAAAACACCTTAAAACAGGTTAAATTCAGAATCATGTTGAATTTTACTGGCAAATGGAGGGTTAAAACTTGCTTGTGTGATTTGTCCAGAAGACATTAAATACAAAACATTAAAAACTTTAATTAATTTCACAAATTCAAAGAAAAAAAACCCTCACTTTTGACTTTTCAGATCTTCAATATTCCATAAATCTTGTTTTAATTTCAAGTCAAATAGATACATTGCATGCACCTTCGCTAGCCAAGTGTACGAAACTTGCCTATTCTAAATCGGCCAAGGGGTAGAATAGGCACATTACGGACACTCACAAACCATTCAATGTAGCATGTGCATACAAGGTTTGGTAAACCTTGGTTTAATATTGTTGACTTATGCTATGGACAAAATGTCATCTAGTCAGAAAAATTTACAAGAAAAGGGGCTCTAACTCAGGCACAAAAGTCACAGCGATGTTGTTTTAGTATGCAACTCACCTCCAGGCCATCCATGTGAATAATCCATTTGAATGCTTTTGACCCAAGGGTCATGCCTTGAACAAAGTTAGTTCTCCATGCTCAAAAGTTGCTACAAACAAAAGCATTAAGCACTAGGCCTTCAAGTTTTTAAGATTTTTGAAGTTTTTTGAAATTTTCCCCATTTGGGCCCCTAAGTGACCCTCTCTGGGTACTGAACTCCATCTTTTGAACAAATCTGAGCCCCCTTCCCCTAAGGATGACATCTACCAAGTTTCAATGGAATTGGAACAGTGTTGTTGGACAAGAAGTCGAAAATGTGAATAGTTCACATATTTTCTGTATATATAGTGTTGAACTTTGACCACAAAAGGTGTAACCTATTTTTAACTAGGGGCCACAACTTGAACCAAATTGTTCCCAATGCCCTCAGTTCACTACATACAAAAGCATTAACCTCTAGGTCTTCTAGTTTATAAAAAGATTTTTGAAATTTTGTCAAATTTTCCCTTTTTAGCCACTCTAGTGCCCCCTCATGGGGCTGAACAAATCCGAATCCTCTTCCTAAAGGTATACTTCCTACCAAATTTGGATGAAATCGGTCAAGTGGTTTAGGAGAAGTCAAAAATGTGAAAATTTAACATTTTTGCTAGTGTTGAACTTTGACCCCAAAACACATAACCTATTTTTGAGCCCAGAGTCACGCCTTGAACAAACTTTATTCTCCATGCCCTAAAGATACTACATACCAAAGCATAAAGCTCTAGGCCTTCTAGTGTTTTAGAACATTTTGAAATTTTGTCAAATTTCCCCCTTTTTTGCCCCTCTAGTGGCACCCTAGGGGGCTGAGCCCCTTCATTTGAACAAATCTGGATCCCCTTCCCTTAAGGATACTACCTACCAAGGTTGGATGAAATTAATCCAGTGGTTTAGGAGAAAAAGTTGAAAATGTTATCGATCTATTTTAAGAAGGTCTGTCGATGTGCATGAACTAATACACCGATAACATTGCCTAGCAAGTCGAGAGAGTTAGAGACGGGCAGCATTCAAGGTATTATTGCGCACACTGTTAAAGTTAACTAACACAGATGGATGGTATTTGTATGAGAAAAGTCCACCCTCGGACCTTTGGTCTAGATGGACAAAAAATCAAACTGAAATTAATGGTTTTATCAGGTACATGTATATATGATTCAACTAGAATTATTCCTTCAGGGTTTATTGTATATTTGACAAGACTTTTGATACGAAGATGTTGCTAATGAATCAACCCTAATAAATACCATCTTTCTAATATATAAAATCTTTGAAAAAAAACTGTTTATAGCACAGACACAATCAGATTTCACAAAGACAGATCTATCATACTGATGCTTATCAGTTAGTAAGCACATCAATAATCTTTTAAGGGCCAATTCTATTCAAAATTTCAATTCATCTAAAAACTAAAAGATTTTGAATATCAGTGTTGCAAGCGGTGAAGCTAGTTCAAAGGTTTCCCTGTCTACATATGTTGTGGCACAATACAAATAAATAGATAGATTGACTGAAGAAAGATTTTGTTTACATTTTTTCCTATGCAAACTGTGCAAGCATGAAATGCATCCAAACTATCGTTGTATGTAACCATAACAACATGATTGCAATACAGAAGCAACAAACAAAAAGAGTCAGATCAAAGTGAAAACAAAACAAATTTTATTGCAGTAATTGTACAATGATAAAAAAAAAAAAAAACATCACATTTATAATTCAACAGGAAAGAAAATTGATTCTCTCTGTTTAGTAAAAAGTCGTATTTCAAATACTTACTGTAAATATAAACTTCAATATAATTAAATGAAAAATCACATTTTCAACAAATATTGTGCAAATACAATAAGACAAATAGAAACTTATATCAAAGACATAAAATACAGTTATCTCCCTTTATACTGAGTAAGCACAAATATACAAACATAGTTCAGCTTTAATTTCTATTAACGATCTGTATTTCTAACTTAATACTGTACTCTCTAATTTCTATATACTAATATATTTCAATCAAAATCACCCAGCAGAAAAAGGTGCAAAATGTACAAACATATATTTGAAGCTCAATGTTAATTTCTTTCGACAATCAGTATTTTTTAAATAAATACTGCATTTATCCTTATATCATTAAAATCACCCAGTAGAGAAAAAGAATACATGTATTGATCCCAAAGACAGTGACTGAAGCATGTGGATTATATAATTTACAGTTGCATGTAATATAGCATTGTAGCTCCATCATCAAATTTTTTTGTTATAAGGAAATTAATGTTTGTGAAAAATTTATAAATATTTTATACATTCTAATATGATGTAACTTAAAGCAGGAACTTCACAGATACCATTAAAGAGGAGAAGTTTACTTTGGTAGTCAAGTATTTGTGGATTTTATAATAATTAAAGCACACATGATTTACCAATAGTTTTGCTTGGATATTTGGCAGGATATGGCACATATGCAAAATTTCTGATAATTGTTGTCAAGAAGATTTTATAACTCTTGGCATGTTGAATTAGGCTGTGAGACACATACTGTCTACCTCAGGTACAACAAAATCGATTGTTGGTGATCTTTAGTGACCTGTCAAATCACATGTCTTGGAGATCAGTGGTGAAGATATAGGTTGCAGTGGCCTACTTTTGCTATGTAATACACTGCCTTCCCTATATCTGCCCTCATATTTGCGCCAGAAATATAATTTTTCTATGAAAGAAATAGGTTGAACCCATGCAAACATGAAGTATATTAATAAGTGCAGGAGAATTGCTTTTGAAAGACTTTGGATACACACAGAATTCTTCTATGGAGGTCAAGATATCAGTCACAGTGACCTACTTTTGGTACTTAACACACTATCTTCTCTACATGTTCCCATGGATTGTGTAGTTGATATGCTTTGGAAACCTGAATTATTTCTATGGAGGTCATAAGTTAATATATAGGTCAAAGTCATTGGTTTGGGCCATACTATTTTTCTGCATACCGTACTAAACTTTAACAGAAATGTAATTTGTTTTTCACGAATTTATGATTGAAACTGAAAGTTGTTATGATAACTCTTTTTCAAAGCATCTTGGCTTTCAAAGTTCTCATGGCGGACAGTTGTGAAATAACCCTCTTTCAAATATATCATTATTTTACAGTACAACAAATTCGTAACAAAGGTCTTTGGCAGGGTACACACTTCCATGTTCCCTGCCAAAGACCTGTATATCTAATAGTGAAGGTGATATGCTGTGGAAACACTTTTGATTGGACACACAGACTAGACAAATACTATTTAACCCCATTTCAGTGAAGCAATAAAAGCGCCCTCAAAACCAAATCTTTAAGTAAATAATGTGGTTTTACTTTGATATAAATAATATACCTCAATATTCCACACAAATATATTCTCTACATACATACACCTATATATCAACATTTACAAATACATCTTTATAATAAATGTGTATGGAAATAAAGCTCTGTTGACTAAGATACACACATCTATTCTTCTAATGCTACTATAACAAGAGGTCCATTGGGCCTTAAAGTCCATCTGGTTGAAGTAGGCCTATTAAAGTAAATATTTGGCATTTAAATACTTTTGACCACAGGGTCTTGCCATCAACAAACTTATTTCTCAAAATTCTAAAATTAAATATATACCAAACCATTAAGCACTAGGCCTTCTAGTTTATTAGAGGAAGATTTTTGAAATTTTGTCAAATGTTCCCCTTTTTGGCCCCTAAAGTGGCGCCCCCTGGGGCCCGAGCCCCTTCATCTGAACAAATCTGAATTCCTTTCCCCCAGGGATGACTTCTATTAGGTTTGAATGAAATTAGTCCAGTAGTTTTGGACAAGAAGTAAAAGATGTGAATAGTTAACATATTTGCTATAGTCTTGAACCTTGACCCAAAAACGCGTAACCCATTTTTGACGCCAGAGTCACGCCTTGAACAAACTTGGTTTTCCATGCCCTAACGTCACTACATACCAAAACATTAAGCTCAAGGCCTCCTAGTTTATTAGAGGAAGATTTTTGAAGTTTTGAAAAATTTTCCCCCTTTTGGCCCCCTTGTGATGCCCCCTGGGGGCTGAGCCCTTCATTTGAACAAATCTGAATCCCCTTCCCCTAGGGATACTTCCTACCAAGTTTGGATGAAATGGGTCAAGTAGTTTTGGACAAGAAGTCAAAAATGTGTAAAGTTTATGTCGGACGGACGGACAGACGGACGACGGACAGGATTTGAATAAGAAAAGTCCACTTTGGACCTTTGGTCCAGATGGACTAAAAAGACTAGTTTGGAAACACTTCATTACTTTGTAAGTTCCTCCAATCAAGCTCACATGTAGGCAACATATAGAACCTTTATTACTGTATCCTCCAAGGGATCTTATTTGTGTCATTGACACCCAAGATATAAATTTTAGCATTTTCATATTATGGAATTATGTAAATGGGTCAACAATTTGAAGCAAAACAGAAATAACATGATTCAAAGGCTAACTCTGGTAAAAAGATTACAAGGTTTGTTTGTTTGTTTGTTTCATTGGGGTTGAAGGTCCCTTTGACTCATGTCTAGGTCCTTTCAAAAAGGGATTACAAAACAGGAGTTTGAATGTCGATTCACTCTTATAAGCACAAGGTGTGAAATATTTATCTCATAAAGTTTATCTTTGTCAGGTTTTTCACTTCAATAAACATCAACACTGATCAAATTTAGTCAAAATATGCATTAACATCAACAAGATAAATAAGACTAAAATTAACTATAATTAATAAAAGACAAAATTTCAATTTGCCAATCAAAATGTATAATACTTTAAAGATACAAGAGAATAAAGAGAGAGGACATAAATTGAATTTTACCTTTTTAAATATTTATGTAAAAATCATCAATATTAATAACATGCACAAAATACATGAAATAGTAGTAAATCTGCTATACGTATATGAAAGCATACAATAATTCATTATGGCAAATAAAACCAATGTTGGCACATGGGACATTTGTTCCATAGAAATTTCCAAACATTCAACCTAATTAAAAAAGTTGAATGAAGTGCACACACTTCAATCAATTAAATTTAAAACTACATTTTAAAGAAATACTACTTGCTCAATACAAATCTTTTAACAACAAGAATTCCTGTAATAACTACACCTAAACCTAGTGTAACCTTCACCATTCGTCTTGTCCAGCTTTTAGGTTCAATATTATTTTGTATAACAAAATGTCCGTAAACAGTGTCTGATAGTTCTAGTGGCGATACAGACTGAGGGCGAAGGTGATACAAGACCTCGTGTGATGCTCGCATTCCTGCCTGAACGGCTCCGTTCATGTACCCACACCACACAGTAGCCGACTCCGTACCAGCAAAGTGAATTCTGAAGAAAGAAAAAGGATTATTGATGTTTTAGTTTTTAACAATCCGATAACTTTCCCTGATTAAACAGCAAATAAAGAGTTGTTCAACTGTCTCACACAAATAAGATACTTTTCTATATTGTTGAAGTATATTCTTAAAAATTTGATTGCTAGTAAAGCTGATTCCATTAATCTTTGCAAATAGAGATACAAAATTTATATAATCTAGTATTGTTCCCTTTATTTATGTATTTATCATGTATTTATTTAAATTGATTACTTTTGAAATGGGTGTCTCAGACCACTGGCAAAGTATTTCATTCCTCCTGGACCCATACAGCTGACAGGACCGCCTTCTATGTACGGTTCCTGGTTCCAGTCCTGCTCCCGGTATTCAATGTATTTCCAAACTTCTTCTCCAAAGAATTCTGACAAAGATTTAAGCACTGCAGATTTTCTTTCAGACACCTGAAATAATCCATGAAGAATACGTTATGTCTCTTTACAAATACCAAGTCACATTTTAATGAGGCATAAATTCTTTTTTGATTGTGATACATGTATTCAACAAATTTCCACTTTCTAAAATACATCAAATTGTAACTGTTTATTTCTGCAATTTTGTGTTATAGTGGTTTTTTTTCAATAAAATTTAAAGATTTATGAGTAACAAGCTATTAACCAATATACTCTGCTACAGGTAGGTGCAGACTAAACCTTGCACAAAGTATACCTCTATACTGCACCACGTTCAAACCTCAGGTAAATATGACATTCTCCTACAGTTCACGAGAGGTTTAAAGGTAATAAGACAGGATAACCACAATGTTTTCTATATAGGCACAACATGTGCACTTGTAGGTAAAATATTTGTAAGTATTGCGTAAAGCTTAATGTAAGGGTTTTATTCCACATCTATCCAGCATTGTCTATCTAGAATGACAAAATTGTAAGCAGTCTCCATTTAAACTGTAATTTGGTGCTTCGTCCTGGTACTGATAATTAAGTTACAAACATATAATCAAGAGTTTGTACACTGCATTTTGTCAGAGTCTTTTAATCAGATACAGTCTGCTTATACCATAATAAGCTAGCAATGGTAAACCTTAAAATAACTTCTCTTGAAGATATGTTACTTACATTCCACATAAATTAATGAATACTGTTAAGTTGCATTCATGTTCAATCTAATCATTTAAAGCAAATATTTTAAAGATTTTATTCAAATTTTCAAAAAACTTTATACCGTTTGTTTGCGCCACTGAACTGCCTGGTCACCACCCATGAATGCCACTAGAGCTGGACTGCCCTGAGCAGACGTACAATCATACGCTAAACACAGGGGTCCACTGTCACATCCTTTCATTGTTGTAGTTCCACCATTGGTCACCGCTTCACCAGAGAAACCTTTCTTTCGCCAAAAATTCTATGAAATATTTAAAAAAAAATTTCATCATGTACTGCTACGAATCAGATCATTATTAGTTAAGATACAGTCACTATCCTACAATAACAATAAAATGTCATGATTAGTTAGTATTACTGTATTTTTTTGAACATTTAGAAAAATATTCTATTATTTCAATGAAACATACAAAAGAAAAATTTAATAATTGTCACTTTATCACTTTCTTATTTTGTGCTAAATGTAGGGATTAAAACTGAAATATTGAAATACAAAAATGTGTTTAATATCACTTGAGAGATGTTATAAGAAATTTTGTAAAACTTTGAAAGAGTTGTCTGATAAAGTTGTACTTTTTTCAGCATATCAAACAACTTAATTTTAAAAAGTGGTCTTATATTAAAGACAATGTAGAATCAAAGGACTCAGAAGTCCTGATAAGCCAGGGTTTTTTATTCGACAATATTTTAATTGTGTGATATTTCATAGTTCATTGTAATGAAAAGAGTGTAATGTTTGATTGGATAGAAGGATCTGATTTCAATGTTTATAAGTTCTACAGTAGCCTTTGACCCAAAAATGTGTAACCTGATTTTGATCCAAGAGTGACACCTCAACAATCTTAGGTCTCCATGCCAA
>JAUMGZ010219551.1:0-21842 GCA_032359645.1 Pododesmus macrochisma
AATAAAATTGTATACTTTGTTTATCAATATAGCATTTGAGTCCTGAGTCCCCTCTGGATCCCGAAATAATAGTAAATTACTGCTAATATTATTAATATTTGATAAGTATAAAATACGGATATCTCTATATAGTTCACAAGTTAAAAGGACTTGTTGGTGCAACATTACAAAAAAAATGCGACGAAGTAATGGAATCTTTAATTATCATATGTGCAACGAGGTTACCCCCTTGTGGCTATAAACTTCTTTGAAGCCAGGATCGCCAACCGGTGGAGAATCCTGTAAATAGTCCTGAAAAAAGACGCCGAAAAGTTAAATAATAGATCAAAAAAATAAGATTATCATTCATTGATGCCTTTAAATGTAAGATATTTAGTCATTCTTTGGGATTTTTGTAACGAAATCACTTCTTCTCTTTGTAATTTGTTATTAAAGATATAGATAATATTATCGATAATGTACACTATGCAGACAGCAGCATGAATATGTTCATTTTGAATTCTTCCTTGTAAATAACTGTGAAGGTTTTTCTTGAGTTTGTCGTTACTAGTCTTGATGTTATCTTGGACGGTTTTAAAGTCAGTGTTGAATGCATGTATCTAGAAGTACCTGGCATGTTTTTACATAAATGTTTATTGCAATATGTTTTTAAATAAATCTTTATTGCAATATGTTTTAAGATAAAGCTTTATTGCAATATGTTTTTAAATAAATCTTTATTGCAATATGTTTTAAGACAAAGCTTTATTGCAATATGTTTTTAAATAAATCTTTATTGTAATATGTTTTAAGATAAAGCTTTATTGCAATATGTTTTTAAATAAATCTTTATTGCAATATTCACGTCAAATGTTGTCATATCGTGCATCAGATGCTTTAAGTGATTAAGTCACGAACAAGAATGAAGAATAGTTTGTACAATTGGGTTAAACAGTTGTTGACAAAATGTGAAGACAATTATTTATGGTTTGTGGCTTCATGCTTCTTATTTCTGTGAAACGTCACACTTGGCCTGTTATTATGAAAGATCCGCTCATCGTATTAAGAAATCTTAAATGGAAAAAAACCCGTCCGAGTATTTGCGTGAAGACAAAAATAGGCTTCTGTCGTCTTACATTCATTCTTAACTATGAAGTAAATACTGACTTCCTTTTAAAATTTCTTACAAAATGCTTCTGAACAGAACTGAACAGACTAAAAACGTCTAAAACTTGTGTAGGTCAGTTCTTAAATTGGAAAAAAGGAAAGGCGCTTTAACGTAACTTAATTCTGATAAAAAAACTCAACTCTGCGTTCTCATTGTGAGCAGTGCTCCAAACTGCGCTTCCTCATGTGTATATCTATTTTTAAAGCGAGTCTTTGAGCCGCTTGTGATTTGCTGGTTTCTCAGTTTGTCGTCATTCAGCTACTTTTTGTTCACTAGATATGTAATACGGTATAATTGACGTCAAACATAGAAAAGAAAGTTCAGCACTTTTATTTGAGATAAATTGATTTACCATTCATATTATATAAGGTATATACGATTGACTGATTTACAGTTCCATTGTACTTACTGGAAATAATGAATAAAGATAATTCAATTAGAAAAAAATACTTTTTATGATTATTATTTTATAACTTTAGATCGAATGCCGCATACGTTCCGTGTCTCTAGCCAGTTTGGTAGATGTTGCCCACATGGCGGTGTTTCCTCATTACAAACGAGTCGATGATATCTAATTTAAGTCTGAAGCAGGGTAATGAACTTCAACATTAATATGAATTAAAACGTTATATAAAAACAAAAGAGACACGTGTTATGTTCTATAAGATATACATAATGTTACATCCAGCCTTGAAACACATTGAAGCCCAGTGTTTTTCATAACCACCAATGCAAACTTGTAGTGTTTCCGATAAACAAACGAAAAACAATATCATATTTTCTAATTTTAATTTCAACCATACATATTTAAACAAGGATTTGATTTCTAATTTTGTGCTGGATCGATTGTTGTAAGAATTCGTTCACTTGTAAGCGGCTTCGTGGATATATACATTCTAAAGAAATAAAAATAGATTTTTCTTGCTAACGTCAGCTTGATATGAATATATATATTCCCCATTGTGGGCCTCGCTTGTGTACTTATCTCGGCATTAAAAAGGTCAAGGTCTTTTATTCTCGAGGCAGCTGTGAGTCAGAATATCGATTCACTACGCATGCGTATAAAGTAGTGAAACCACGATGTAGGGAATACACATTTTACGATGACAACGAAATGTAGCTATAAATCGTACGTATTTGGATTTTAAGATTTCGAAATTACAAAATATATGTTTGAATTTGTATGTTATTAGATATTGGAGTAAATTTTCTGGATATATTTGTGTGTTTTACTGTATACGACGAGTTTGACCGAGAATATTGAAGTTCGTTGTAAACAACTTAAGGAGTCACGCCTGTTCTAGTTGTGTTATGGAGGGGCCAAATTGCGGTCATATTGACACACTTAGGAAAGTTAACTGTCCACATATTATTCGCGGCATTTAACGCACGTAAAGGTTTATTCCGTAAAATTTCTTTTAATGTCATCCTTGTTTTATCTTTAAAAAGGTAAGTTAAAAGTTGATACATTATCCACTAGGAATAAAATTATGTACCTCGGTATCTATCGTTACCGGATGTTAATTACGGTACTCATTAATCCAAAGTTGGAAGGTATAAAGAATACCGTTAAAGCAACTACATACACTGTAGCGGAGTTTTATATGAAATGAAAGATACATTGTATATTTATGTTGTTAAACGTTTATACAATGTTTGTAAAACAATGTATAAACCAGATTACCGTTAGCTTGTAGCTTAAAGTAATAAATAATTAAATTGATTCTAATATGTTCATGCATTGAAATGATCTTGCATGAAAGTTGAATGTGTTCTTTAAAGTTCCGTTTTCAGCAAAATATGCAATATTGTGTACTATTAAAAAATACGGGTACATTTTTATATTTAAGCTCTTGATGAACATTTTAAATTAAGTATTTGTCTTCTTTATATTGAATATGATTACAATTAATTAGCAGTTACAACGATGTTGAATAATTTGTATACTTTTTCCGATCATTTATGTCTTGAACAGAAAAAAACATCTCTTCAATGTCCAATTGATCAAGTTTTAGACACACAAAACTGCTCTTAGAATGGAATTTGTGTTTTGATATTAAACCAATATTAAACCGGCCATGTGTCCTGCAAGCCTATTGTCACGGCGTTGTAAAAAGTTGGATTTGTACTATAGAGGAAGTTAAATAGCTTTTCGTAAAAACTGATATCTGGGAATACCCCTGGAAAATACCCTGGCAATTGTACATAACCGATTACGTCATTTACACAATACGTGACTGACGAAATGAATCGACCAACGATTGGCGAGACTTGGGCCAGCAGAGTCGAACGTAATGTCATTACTGAGAATTGTTGTTCTATGATAGAAATCTATGGACATTAATATATGTATATATATATCTCGTTACCAGAGTAGGTCATTTGCCCATTGGCATGAAACTTCGCAAGTCATCTTTTTATTGATTTTAAATCACGGGTTCAAAAGAACATGTGTGATACTAGAGAAACAATTGCCCCAAACAAGATGTGAATCCCGGTGAGGGATGCTATTTGTTACACTACCAATTATCATAGTAATGAGGTTACACTTTATTCTATAAATAACGATGTAATTTAAACTCTGAAATGACAACGATTGCGACTTTACTTTTGACTAGAATAAGCATATAAACGTACTCCCTATATATATATCAGTGTAATATAGTCTGGTAGATATAATTCAATTCAATTCTTTAACCATAACTCATAAACCATATGTGTATACAGTATAAAAAGAACCATTGCATAACGACTTGAATTCGGCGGTACCAGGTGCAGTTGCTGGGTGTATCTAGCATCCGTATAATGTTCCCTGTAAGTCGGGAGTTCGATTCACGCTGCTGCCGCATAGCTATGTGGTAAAGATCGGCAATCATGTGTATTCCTTGCCCCATACCATCCAATCTTATTAAAACCATCTCTTGATTTGCTCTCGTTTCTGATTTGCCGCGATTAAAAGATTGTATAACATCGCAGTTTCTTGAAATGGACGCGGAGTCTAGTATAGAATGTCACCAACAACCGGTAGCAGAACTCGTACACAACGGGAAATTTCAAAGTGCATATAGTATTGGGGACGGAACGGATATTATGGACACTTAAGCTGTTCTGTGTAAAAGTTAATGCATTTATATGTTCTTAATACATCAGTTAAAGTTTCAATAGATCAGCCTGTTCATGTCCTCGTCCTTAAAAAAAAACTAAACATTGAGTCTGATGTCATATGACAAGAGGGTTTCGTGGTCAGCAATAAGAATTAGCACAAAGACTGATTTATACAGTGTTTATAAAATAATGTGACCAAGCGGTATGTCACTAAATTTATCTGATGGTGGACAGCACTATAAAGTTGGTCAGAGTTTGAACAGTCGCACTATAGTCCTCAAGTGCCTAATAGCGCAGGGGCGATCAGCCAAATCATTGCACAAGTTACAGCCAGTTCAGAACCTCGTAATCGACTGTAGTTTACGTGACATTTTAGGAAATTCACGTTAAATAAGAACTGTAAATCATTAGTTTCTTTTGGAGTCCTGTGTTTTCTTATTACGGCTTTGGACGCAGTGTAGAGAAAATAATGTAGATACATGAAAGGTTGCGCGGCCAACAAGTCCGTCGCCACATTTTGTAAGCGGATTATATTTCTTATGACCTTGTAGCGGTTTATTTTGTGCTGTTTCAGTCGATAAGTTTGATGCTTCCAGGTGTTATACGTATACTGGACGCATGACCAGACACATGGTAGTTACTTTATTACTTTTACCAATAGTCATTGTGAACATTTAAACTTTTGATCAACGGGACTAAAAGTGTGTCGTGATGTTCCTATACGTTTCATAATACCGGCTTTTAAGATTTAAAATTTAGTTTGCGTATCAATGTATCCGAAGTACAAATAGGAGTTCGAATATAGGAGTCTCAAAAACAATACACTTCAGATCACATTTCCACGCCAAGGAATTTTTCAAGTTGAGAAAAAGTAAATAAATTTTTAATAGTTTTTCAAGTTGTTTAGATAGTTTGTTGGTCTGTTCATTTAACTGATGTAACAATAAATTCAATAATCTGGCAAGACGATGCATTTTCACCAAGGTTGAAGCAAAGAATTCTGTGAATGTTTAGGTGACTTATGTGTCCTTATCAACATTTGGTGTATATATATATATCTACGTATGTTGTAACTACGCTCCAGTTGTCCATCATTTTCGTACAATGACCGACTTATTGACCGATATCCAAAGGTCAATCACACAACAACTCCCTCTCCTTAGTTCTGCTACACGTGTAACATGTGTTTATCTGTATCCACCACCTTGCCAACTCAATCAACTTTATGCAACAAAGAATGGTATATAATGACAATTGACCAAGTCCAAATGACGTGTGTGTATTGAGACAATGCGACCTTGAGTCCATGAACAGCTATGAACTGCAAAAGATTTTCCAAAGCCCAACGATAAACGCTTTTTTCCGGGCTCCAAAATATAGAGTCACCTTCAACTCAACAATATATATATACGAAAATCATTTTGTGTTTAAGTAAATGCATTTGAAATATAGATATCTGTTTTTGATTTGCGTTTACTTGTATTTGGGAAAGTTGAAGTATGAAATTGGAGAAGTTGGGTATAATGGATGAAACTAAACTAATGGTTCGTGTCAATAAACCGGAAATACAGGTCCATTAGTATCCGTATTCACAGTTGACTGTAATTGCATATGCAATCGACCTTTGGATCGGTGGAGGGGTTCTAATGTTACAATCAGATGTATAGATAATTGCGTACTAACCCATTTCGCAATTTTCTTTGTATATATTAGTGATAACACGAATCTCGCCATGACACGAATGGTCATTTCGACCCATCGAAACGATTACTGATTATAATGATATATATACGGTACATATATTCCGGATATATACTGACATTGAATGATAGTATGTCTCATTTTCGTGCTGGCAACAAGTTCATCTTAGAAACACGGACTCGCTTATTACAATCTGATAGCACGGAGAAGGGCGGCTATGTTTTATGGATAGATTTAGATAATAAATATAGGTTCGATTCCTCGCCGTTAAAATTTAGGCAGCTTTCAAGATAGAGTAAGCAAGTAAAATCTTTTATATATATGGTCCATGGTGATGCGTTTTCTTTAACTAAGCATGCATGACTTGACGACGGGATACAACTATGCATGAAAGCTACTTAACGTGGAGTGAGGTCAGCTTGGGAGGGACGAACTTCAACTATAAATTGACACCTAAAACTAAACTTATTATGGGAGTGTGACATGTGTCCAACGTTTGATTATCGATAACACGTTTGCATCATGATTTTGCTTCATATACAGTACACGTGTCGTAAATTTATAAGCATAGTTTGTCCACGCGGTAGTTGGGAAAGAAACCGTACTATATCAGGTCTCCGGTTCAAATTCTTTCGCAGCAACTCGAATGTATTTTTAGAGGTTTGTACATGGCGCAAAAATATGATCCCCGATACCATCTGTTCCTTGTATACATCACAAGGATGAAAGAGGTCTAACAAACAGAATGTACTCAGTATAGCACGGTTACCCTGTCTGTATTAAAGACACCTTTGTGCAAAGGTATACCAAAGTGCTGTATATGATCGGTCCCTGTCTGGAAGATCACCTTCCTCCCAAGGTCTCTTCCACTCCGGAAATACAAGACTCTAGACGCTAGGTGAACATGTTTTATAGGGACACACGATAAGGTGGACGGACGGTGGCATATGAAAAAACATCTCAAAATCAGTGAAAAAGTAAGTGTTTCGACTATATTCTACTACCGTGTTACGTCATGTTTGTAAACATCTTTATTAATAAGAGCTTCCGTGTTTGACACAATAGGTTGTTTCTACTGAACCAGTCAGTAGACGAAGTTGAAAATATTGAACAGAGGTTCTTTTCGGAAATAAAAAGCATTATGGTACAAACTGCAGGTAACGAGGTAACAGTTAACTGTAGACAGTTGCTGAACAGTTATGGCGTCACGCTACAGAGAAGACGTTAATTTGATTTCACTGGTCCGTTGAATCGGACAAAGAAGCGGTTATCACAAGTTTACCGATACGATCATTCGCGTAGATTTTATTATGCAAACATTTTTTAAAAATAAATTAGATTTCTTCAAATATATGTAAAGAACGTCTATTTTTATGCTAACGTATCTATAAATAGACCACTAATGAAAATTTCCCGACGGGGTACGTTTTGTCGCTCTGTATAGAGTGGCTGGCAAATTGTGTACCTATGTGAATTTGAGTTGATATCAATTTAAAAACTGTTACACTTATTTTCTTTATTGGGCAATGTGACCTATTTGTACATTCAACGAAATGTGGAACATTTCACAACATGATGTCGTCTATTGATCCTCTTTGTATGGTACACATAAGTCAACCGTCGACCTTAGAATAACGGAATGACTTTAACGGCGTTGGTTATATTTGTACTATAAGAATATATTAGCACTATTGGAAAGGAACAACTTTGCACGAATGTACTTGATCTTATTTAGTTCGTCTCTGTAACCTTTTGATTCTGGTGACTGGTGGGCAGCACAATCTGATTCTTAAACCGTTTTGATTTGTCCGTGGGTTTGTTGGCTCAGTTGTGTAGCACTATTTATTCTAACATCGTTTATACTCCTTCTCTTTCAGCTCTTGTCCAATTTTACCCATTATGGCCCTTATAGTGGTGCCCCCTGGGGGCTGAGCCCCTTCATTAGAACAAATCTGAACCCCCTTCCCCTAGAGATGTTTAATTTTTGAAGTGTGTATTCTTAATGATGTTGACTATAGGAGTTATTCACTCAAATTGTAATGTTTGAAAAATTTAAAAAAAATTAAAGATAGGTTAGAATAATCCGACTAATGATTACTTTGCAAGAGTAAGTCGTTATTTGACATAGTGTTGTGACGATGCAGCAAGACCGGATAAGTTGAGTAGCTTTCAACTGTACACTGCGTTTATAGTTTGGTAATTGTAAGTGCGACGATGTGTACCGGAAATGCGCTGCGCTTAGGTACATTGTACCATATTAAGCATTGAATCAACGTTGATACCGATAAAGTGTTCGTATTATTTTATTATTAATAGCAAATCTTTCACCAAGAAGGCACCTCCAATTAAATGATATAGGTACGGACACGGGGTAATGTTCTGAAATTGAAAAAAAATTGTATTCATGATGTTGACAAAACCCATGGAAACCTAGTTGGCGATATCGATCAGTAGATCAGTGTTACCCAAGTCAGTCCCAAGGCGGCACCATCGAGAGCGGCCGTTGACTAAGATGTACTTGTAACTGACGGACCGGAACATGGGGAAACAATGATGGTATATATAGTTACGTGTTGAAAGGACTGCAAACGTTTATTAAACGTGTATATATGAGTTAATCAGAGCGTTGTTAATGATATACAATTGCCAGAATACATTAATGCGTAAATTTAGAAACCGTATAATTCGTACAAGTTGGCGTTAATGTAGAAATAGCTTACATGCAGTGTACACGCACTCGTCGTATGGATTGGCCACCAACACAAAAGGTAATTTTTTTTAAGCTCAAGGCCGCTACATTGGAGCCCAATGTCTTCTATGCCAAATAAGTTTAAATTGCACAGCCATTGCGTTCTGTAGAGATTTACTGACTTTTATCAGCAAATCTTTTGTAAACAAACGGAAATCTGACACCTCACTGATGACTTTTAAATGACTCCCGCGAGATGTCACTTCAGCCATGGTCACTGTTGTCAACAATATCTATCTAATATCAGTGAAATATAATCGGTCAACAAAAGGAACACATTTTAATATACTTTAAATTTTTTCTTTCAGACGTTTACGCTCGCGCAATAAAAATAGCGGGTTGTATGAACTAAACAAGAAATAATTAAAATATAATGTAAATACACCTATATCTAGTCTTTGCCGATATTGCTCCTAAACAAGAGATCTGTATTTGAATCAGATTGTGAACTTTTCTGAATGTGAGAAGCATTTAATCTACAAGTGGGCTCCTTTTTCAGAAAGGACTAAAACAAAACAATCCACTGGTTTAACGAAACGATCAAGATTAAACGGTTTGTATTTAATAGGACATTTTTTACATATTTTTTATTATATAAGACAAAATAAGTAGCTATTCTTATTAATACAGAAACAAAAATAAAAATGTAAAAAGCGGTGTGAAAGTCGGATAGATGGGTTGCTTGTATTAAATATATATTAAAAGGTGATTTGTTTCTCATCAGTGTACCTAGCATCAGAAAGACTGAAAGTATGTGGAACTCACTTTGTGGGTAAAATGAATTAAGCGTTCACCTTCTGATTCGTTTCTCGTGATCTACAGAGTATAGCATGGCAGTTTGACGTTGGGTCTTGGAAGATATTAGCAATATTGAATCGTATTTGAAATTAGTGTAAAAAATCCAACTACAAACACCGACACCAGAAACTTGGAAAGAATAGCTCAGATCTTGTATTAGTCTCAGCCGACGCCAAGGTTTTCTCGTATTATTGAAGGACTCTTGTCCTTTGTATAAGTCCCTATTCACGGGATCACTTTGAAGTTATATTTTTTTTTTAAATCGGAACAATGGTAATAAACCTGAGACAACGGGAATGTCCGTAAACGACCGCGTGAAATAATGGACGTTGCAACTTGATATAAACGACATTTGTTCCAACCGTCAACTATTATCGTACATGTCATCGGACAGGGTTAATATATATAGGGGCCCCTATGTACGTTTGGCAGTGTACATGTAAATGTTATGTTAGTTCAAAGTCCTATAACGCAAATCATGAATTTTTCCTTCACACGTTTGACGCGTGCAATTTCTTTCGCTTCATCTCAAATTTTGTGTAGTGTACTGTTTTATCATGATTGTTTTGGCGCATACACATTACTCAGCAATTAAACTTCAATGATCAACACCTCGATATTAAAATGAAGGCAATCAGAAAAACCGCTCGGGCCTTTCCGTCATACTTTGGAAATTACACTTTTTGAAGATGAAGGGTGCGTGACAAATCAATCCAGTGGTAATGCTAGTTGCGTACCTTGGAAAATGTTGCCGCTCAGTTTTATTCAAAAAATATATATATCATAAGAAAAAATATAGAAATCGGAAAACACACTTTATTGTGTGTTTTCTGAGTAAATCTGTGTTGTATTTTTAATAACATAAATAACTACACAAAACAGCATTCCACATTAAATACTTCAGTTCTGTCAGTCCATGGGAATGTATTCCAGTAGTCCTGTACAGGCCGCTCCGTATAATCATCCCTTCATCATAAGTGTGCATTATGTCCTCGAAGTCCCCGGTAAATCTGACCGGGGATTTTCGCCAAAGAAAGTATAGGGAAGACTCCAGGACGTGAAGGGATGATTATACCGGAGCGCCCTGTACAGGACAAGTATTTCAGTTGTTAAGCCGCATGCATACACAAAGGAAGACAACTTTTGATTTAAATTGGTACGAGAAACACTTTGTGTGTTGTTTGTTTTTTCATGTGTATAGTTTTGACCCCATTAGATTGGATAATCAAGCTAGGCCAGACCGACAGGCTATGATGAGACAGCCAGTCTAGATTATAACACAGACTTGCAGGGGTTAGATGTAAATGACAGATACATATATGTGTCATGGTAATACACAGCTGACATATAGTTACCATGTCCAAACATAGTTTGTGTCATTATATGTTTTATGTTGTATGACAATGTCATGACAGGTTTACTGACAAAACTACATGTATATCTAATTCTAAGAATAAACTTGATCCATGGAAACAAAAAATGGAATACAATGGTTAAAATTAGGTTTGATTTTTGGGGTCTAAGTTCAACACTGTAGCAAATATTGAACTTTTCACATTGAAATCTCTGAAACCAAACTTTGAAGGAAGCATCCTTTTGAAAAAGGCATACAGGTTTGTTTTCAAATGATGTGGCTCAGTCACCTAGGGTTGACACAGGGGAGGGGGGGGTGGGGGGTGGGTGTAGTTGACACAAATTTCAATTTTTTTTATAATAAGCTAGAGCTATGGCTAAATGTTTGTATTTTAAAATGCAAACAGAATCCTTTTTATTATATACTCTATTGATGTCTTCCTTCATTGTTGTTAAATGTGCTTTGACAAGTTGCAAAAGCAAGAGATGTAGACGAAAATATGGAGGAAGGGAGATAACTGAAACACATTTTTTTTTTTAAATATCAAACTATTTAAAGTTGCTGGAGGAGGGGAGATAACTGAAACACCTTTTTTTACATTAAATTTCAAAATGTATAAAAATATCTCCTGTTGTGTTTAGTGCTGAATTGTTTAAAAAGGTATAAAAACTTATAAGATGAAACAAAATTTTATAGCTAAACAAAGTATATGATGATTCTTGTACATGTATACCTAGCATATATGCACCCTTTTCTGTCTTGGTCACAATTATATTTAGATGAATGTCCTCTGTACCATTGCTATCTGAGGTCCCTTCAGATTTTATTTCATTTTCTGGTAAAAATTAATTATTGTTGTCTTACTGTATCAAACATTAAGATTAAAAATGGACTTGGCTTATTCATTTGATTTATTAAGATAACAGAAGAAACAAATGGTTTTGGTTTATCTGATCCAAAAAAAAAAAAAAATAAAAACAATTGTATTTGTTATACTGTTCTTTAATCTGAACACACTATATAATCCTTGTGGACATAAAATTAAAATATCCCTTGATTCCCTTCTTAAAAATGTATTCGCACTGACGACAGCTTGTCATACGATGAGATTATGTTGTGTAAATATTGGGTTAAGTATTATATATTTACCTATATGGTCAAGGTTGTACAAAGTCTAGTGGTAGTTGGAATCAAGTGTGTTGTTTGAGCCTCAGGTTAATCACATGCTTTATATATTTAGGACAAAACAATTCATTGACCTTATGTGGTAAATAGTCTGCTTTTGTACTTATCAGTACATAGCGTTATTTCAAACCAAGGCAGATAACTCAGTCTATCATCTGATACATAAATGGTGTTTAATTCAATTTGACTCATGAGACAAAATTATAAAGGTTTGAATTTCTAGATTATGATTTTCCTTTACATTTTTGTCATTTCAGTTTGTGCCATGTAAATCATCTGGCCTGTGAAGCAGGGTCAGGCTAAAGAAGCCATTATGAAAACTCAGAACAAATGTAAATTTGACGATGATTCTGTTAAGGATATCGAATTTGAACTGGAGCCCGAGCCCCGTCCACCTTCAAGGTGTCCAGATGGGGGCTGGGGCTGGGTTATTGTGTTTGCAGCTTTCGTCTGCAATGTTATAGTGGACGGTATATGCTTTACCTTTGGGATATTTGTGCCATACATAAATGAACACTACAATGCGGGCCACCCAAAGACAAGTCTGGTTGGTTCCGTACTTGTTGGATGCTACATGTTGGCTGGTAAGAAATATTTATATAATAGCATAATGGTATGAAATAATTTACAGTGTAAATGCCATTTTATATATCTCTAGAATTTAAATTTTCTAAAAAAAAGTTTAAAGTAAATTTTAATACCTGAATACTTTTTTTTTTTATTTTTTTTTTTATAAATATTCAGTAATTTTAGGCGATATATATTTATAGCCATGAAAAAGTCGTATGTTTAACTATGTATCACAAAAACATGTTTGAAGATGACTACTATGTTACTATCAGTTTATGGCCACAGATGGCTTAATTGTTTCTGGCTGGACCTTCTATACAGTTCTAGTTTCTGAGTTGATTTTTTTTTCTATCTAAATGTATTTGCATTAATTCACAGGTCCATTTGGGGGAGCTCTGGCCAACAGGTTTGGATGCCGTAAGGTGACAATAATGGGCAGTATATTAGCTGCAAGTGGATTTCTCTTGTCCATGGTGTCCCCAACGATTGACATCCTCATAGTAACCTATGGCATATTATCAGGTGAAATATCTTGTATATTAATGTAGTTATTGTATGTGTAGTCATTTGTAAAAATGGGTCATATGCTCTAGATCTTGTCCAAAGTACTATTATTCTCGTCCGCTAGACGAAGAAATCTCACGAAAATGGGGGTACAACATTTATCTGTTTCAGGTACTAGTACCGAGATCGATTTCAAACGCTATAAACAATTAAATTGCGTCATCATATGGTACTGAGATTGCTGTCACGCGCTATCTAACAATGAAATTACGTCACTGATGCTACATCATAAGTCCTTTTCAAGGATGCCAAAGGGGAAATTGATATATTTTCATGATTATTTTCTTAGTTTAATCCTTATAAGAGGCCGAGAAAAAGAACTTTGTACCTTTTTCTGTTCAAGATAGAATTATCTCGGACTCAGGATGGTATGTATGTTATCTCTTGACTCAGCTATCGCCTCGTCTTAAGATGTTTAACATACATACCACCCCTCGTCTGAGATGATTCCATCTTGAACAGAAACAGGTACGAGATTCTATTAGTATTATAGTTTCTACTTTAATAAAGAACTAAAACATACATGTGAAACCACTTATAAAAGATTGCAAACTTTATTCAACATGTATAATATGATAAGTATTGACTGTTACATATATGTGAGGTAAACTAGAAAAAACATTAGAGAAGACACACCTTGAAAAACATCAAAGACTATTCCCTTTTACCTGCCCACCTAGATTGGTGATGGGTTAAGGAAGGTAGGGTAAAAGTCTACAATTTCACATTTTCCACAGTGAATTTAGAACACAAACTGTTTGAACATTGCCATGAAAACGATGAGTCAAGTTTATTCAGTGTGCCTCACTCTTGAAATAAATTTGATCTTCAAGAAAAACAGCAATGAATATCCTCTATGTATTCAATTGTTATATTGGTATTATCTTTTTTCAGGTGTTGGACTGGGCTTGATTTACCTGCCTGCTAATGTGCTCATTGGTTATTGGTTTGAGAGGAGGAGAGCACTTGCTACAGGCATTGCACTATGTGGGTCAGGTGTTGGAACTCTGATATTTGCACCTCTGAACAAGTATCTACTCGAGGAATACCACTGGAAACAATGTCTTGTTCTTCTTGCAGGAATAGTTCTGCAATGTGTTGTGTGTGGCGCCTTATTCAGGCCCATATACAAGACAGACCAACACAAGCGAATGAAACGGGGTATCGTACAACGGGGCTCAATAATGAAGGCCCTAATTAGGGAAAAGGAGAGGCAAAGAACCATATCTAATGGCTCTCTGGACAACTGCATTATAACAAGGGATAACAAATTGATAAAAATTGACCGCATTGATCTCCGTAATAAAAGCAACTCTTACCTCAACAAGCTCAAAGAGCAGTTAGGATTTAGTTCAAGAAGTCTGAACAGGAGTAAAAACAGTCTAATAATTACTGATTCTAAACCACAGACACCTACTCAGGAAACTACGCCAAGGAAAAAACGTATGCGTGACTTTGAGAGGCGAAGAGACAGTGGGTGTGGAAGCTTGGACAGCCCTCCAACTGCCCAACAAAGTTATCGCACACTACCCCAGGAGGACCCTTGGGACAAACTTTCTAGGTCATTAAGTATTAGGAGCACAAGTTCAAATCCATCAGGTGGTCAGAATGAGATGTGTTATACAGTTAGAGACAGCAATGGTAATGTGCAATCCTCAAACAATCATTTACTTCCACCTTCTTTAATGAACAATACCGGTAGTGTTTTGACAGTTCCCTCCCAGTTTAATGCGAGTGTGCGGACACTTAATACAGAGTATTACGAGGATGACGGAGCTGGAATGATGCCACGTTGGTTTCAAAGTCTTAATACCATTTTTGACCTGTCACTATTAAAGAACAAAGCGTTCCTTCTGTATGCTGTCACAAGTTTTCTTAGTATGTTAGGTAAGCTATTGTTGAGTTTTCTATGTTTATTACTTTAATGAATTTAAATCTACACAAACTTGTCTCTTTTTTCCATTGGCTATGTGGCAAGTAAATGAAATTAACACCATTTTTCTTGCTCTTAGAAAAAGGAATGCTCCATCATTCTTCTTTAACATTTGTTTTGGAAAAAGTTCTTAATTTTACAATTGTAATTGGGATTTGTTTGCACTAATTGAAAAGAAAATTTCAATACTGTTTTCCCCAAAATCACCTTGTCTAAATACTGATAATTTTCTTAAATCATTTGTATACATTTTGTCATTAAGATTGTCTTTAAATATCAATTTCTTATATTTTCAGGATTTTTTATTCCATTTTTTTACTTGCCTGAGAGAATAAAAGGGTTGAAATTGGTAACACCTGGATCAGACCCTGCCTCTATAATCCTTGCCCTTATTGGTATTTCAAATACAATTGGACGGATCTTGGTAGGCTGGATTGCTGACCGCCCTTGGGGAGATCCAGTATGTATTAACAACATTTCTCTGTTGATAGCTGGTGTGATTACTGCTCTCTGTCCATACTGTACCTCACAGAACCACATGATAATGTTCGCTATTGGATTTGGCCTTTTCTCTCGTAAGTATTGAATCAACTTTTATGAATGTTCCTTTTTTACAAAGCTATGATACTGCAGAGCAATATATTTCATATTTGTATTAATTTTACAAGTACAACTTCTAAATTATCTGATATACCGACATATCTGAGTGGAAAAACTTTAAATTATATTGTTAGTCAAGAGAGATAATTTTAACATGGATAGTAGGGTAAATGAGAGTTGAGATATACTGGGAGATATAATTGAATTTATTGAACACATGAAGAAGGGGAGATAACTAGATTTAACTCTTGATTTCCTTTCTTGCAGCTGCCTTTTTAGCACTGAGATCCATAGTGCTGGTTGACCTCATGGGACTGTCAAGGTTAACTAGCTCGTTTGGCATGTTGATTTTGTTTCAAGGTGTTGCATCCATTGCTGGATCGCCGTTAGCAGGTGAGTTACACTGTCTTGTCACAATGCGAGATATATAAAATCTTGTTGACAATTGTATTTACTGAATTATTGATATTGTCAAAGCAGCAGTGAATTCAACCTTTATAGCTGTGTGGATGAAAAATAGAAGGTTTTACAATGAAATCTGAGAGAAGGAACTAACTATAAATACTCTGTAATTTCTTGAGCTTAAAAGTCGAGATACATTTACTGAACATACATTTTTCATCAGTAATCATGTTTAATATCTCTTTCTCATAGGTTGGCTCATGGACAAGACGGGGCATATTGATTATGTGTTTTATATGGCTGGTGGTCTACTTGCCATTGCAGGCATCATTGGTTTCCCTTTGTGCAAATGTCATCGCTTCCGTCCGGATGATGATGATGATGATGATGATCAAGCAAGGGCCTGCTACCATCATTACGATCCTGAGGCACCCATAGAAACAATGAAAATATCACAAGTAGAAAGCATGTAACAGGGTTAAAATGTATTGAACACTTGCGTTGATCTTTGTGGGTATTGTTGTTGTTATCACTGATGAAATAACTGGATGTGCTGGCTCACTCCAGTACAGTGGTGACTATTGGTGCATTAATTGAGACTTTTTAACAAATCTCATGTTGATAGTGATACAGCAAAGTAGAGTTATGAGGAACACAAACGATTTCAACCTGTAAGATGAAGGTGGCACTATCAAAAATGCCATTTGAAGAGTCTTTAACAGTTTATCAGGGTTAATATATACACTTAAGAATGCTTGAAAGTGCTATGTTGGGGGACTTGTGAAAGTACATGTGCACCTTTAGCCAAGTGATAAAGAGGGATGACAATCCTTGGACAGGTGTATATTGATGACTGGTGTCTCAAATACTTACTTGAATGAACGGTCTGACTGTTGTGATCTTGAGATGACACATGTTTAAAAATAATGTTGTTTATATTTTTATGACTTTATTTGTAAACTAATCCTAGTCCATTATTTGTAAGCCTTTACATTAATGATTTCTTTTCAACTTTTTGCCTCGAAGAAATTTTCTTGAACCTTTATTTGTTGCTGAAGATGTACTTGGTCTCGAACTTTGACATCCAGATATATCCTATAGCAAAAGGTGAAACGAAATCATAAATGTTAAAGAATATAATAATCTTGCAGGAAATTTATTGTGCCAGTATTCAAAGTAAAAAAAAAATCATGTGTATTAAGATAGTTGTTAGATATATAGGTTTAGTTTGTGTTGTTGGATCATTTGAATTAACGTTTGCATTATTTTACCTATATATCTGTAGTGTAAGGGAAGTAACTCTGTTATCATTGATTAGGGAGGTTAAGTTTTCATTTTTAATGTACCAAACATATAATGATTGTAAATTGAGATTTATTTACCAATGACAATTTTCATGCCATGATAAATTGTATTCGGCAGGGATGTTTTTGAATTTAGAATGATCAATCAGACAACATTGTTTCATCCAATTCTGACCCTCCAAATAGTTTTGAGTTTTAGAGAAAGGGGAAATAAGGTTGTTGGAATTAAATACCTCCTTTTGTATTGATCAAGTGGATTATATGTTGAAGGAGGGGGTCAGAAAGTGCCTTGTTGATTTTATGGAGTAACCTCTCTTTTCAATTATTCTTTTCTACTGAGAATATCGGACTAAACTTACAAATTTATTCACCAGAATTTAAAGTCAGTGCTATATAAAAAGGTCATTTCTACAGACTAAGAGCTTTTCTTAATAACCTACAGATGAAAGGCCATGCAATGCTATCCATCTTCTCGACAGATTTAGGGCCAAGGTTGGAATTCTCATTATGTACATAGCTCAGATTGTTCTAAATGTACATAGTTAAATATATATATGACACTTGTATATATTAGATGAAATACTATATTATTATATCTCAATTTGTATGCTTTTAAGATTGTTCTTGAGAAAAAACAAAAATTGACACCTCCCATAGGAGATGGGAGGTGATACCACACAACTTCATATGTTTTGTTTGTGTGGTGAGGTTAGTATTCAAAAACCTCTTCAAGGAACTTTCCTTGTGCTAAATTACAAATGGTTTTCAGAGTTCACCATACAAAGAATGGCTACTCTTATCACTTGAAATTGTTACCTTGATGAAATTGATTGTTACCCATCATCCGAATTAAGAATTGTTTAGACCAGTTGGCAAGGACTTGAGAAGTGTATTGAAGACAGCTGCTGCGTAACTGTGACTTGAGTGGATAGATAATAATGACCCTGCCAACCTTAGATTAAACAAATAAATAATGAAAGTAGATCAAAACAATGTTTTGTCCTGCGTAACAAATCATGATTTATCTTGTTAACCATATCAAGTGATCGGAGACAAGTCAATTTTTATAGTTCTATGTATATGTATACATTTATTATAGATTTACTTATATTTGTATAAGTGTTTATATGAAACTGTTGTTAGGGCAAGATTTTATTATTATTGATGTTGATATAAATGTGATGGTATATATATTTGCAAACTGTTATTGTTACTGAGACATGGAATTTTGAATTTCATAGTATGTCAAGAGAGCAATTTATTGTAATTTGCACTGTCCTTTTGAACCATGAGTTGATGTACATTTTAATGACTTGGTGTTTGAGACAAAGATGGAATTGGTCTCCACAGTTTTGATTGATACTTAGTTGACAGTATCGATAAATTTTCATCTGGTGTACTTAGAATAACAACCGACATAGTTTATACAGGTCTATGGAACAGATCGCTGTTAAATTGTTTTCTTGACTGCTGTCATTTGAAAGTGTTAACTTGACTGACAGTGTTTCAGCAGATGGTAACTGTGTGTTGTCTTTGTTTAATATATAAAGCTTATTTTGCATACAAAATTTAATGCTGTTATTATTAAAATCATGTTTTGCTTATTCTCACTTTGGTAAAGTTCTAGTTAAGGCTTTCTTGTGAACCACAAGGTGTGTTAGTGTTTCGGGTGTATAATGTCTACAAACACTTCTCTTGAGCGTCCTGTATTTGACTTGCAAGTGAATGGTTGTGTGATTTGTAAGTCTAGATAATAAATGTTTCTCTTGAATGGCATGGCAGAGGGCTTTACATTTAGCATAAATGATGCTTAGCATAAGCTGATTGTGTTTGATTTAATGTGAAGCATGAGTGAAACTTTAGAAAACTACTCTTGACATTTGTTCTCATGGAGGATGTGCTTTGTACTTGTGTACCACACAGTGTGTCTTCCTTTGTTTTTCCATGAACAGCCTAAGTTTCACTTGTGAATGGGTTACATAAGTATTACAAGTACACAGAAGGGAGATTACTTCAACTTTAGTTGCATAGGAAAGATACAGGAGGAAATATTCTTTGTTATAGTGTGCATGGCGTCTGTTGTCAAGTGTGTTGCTTGCTCGAGTTGTTTTTAATTGTCTTTAATATAATGAGGTAAATTTTTTGTTAACAACTTTGAGGATTTTATTAACTGTTCTAAAGTGAAGTGAACTTGTGGTATAGTTGAAGATCAAGTATCAGAAAACATGAAATTTATTCAAACTAGTGCTTATTGGTTAAATATTCTCAAAAAAAAGTGCTTGTTATAAGTTTTTATGTACGTGTTATTTAAGAAGAATATTTGACTGCTTGTTGTATATCTGTATGTTGTCATGGTGACCAACTGCATATAAATAGTGCTGTAGTTAGTGTATTTTTACGTTTTAATTAAGTTGTTGTTTTCTTTTTTTAATATTACTGAATATTTTTGTTTGTTTTTGATTTGTACCAATGTACAATTTATTTTTAAAACTAAGTGTGATAGTATGTAGTTCAAGTGCTTGGTCTCAGCAGTGGTATGGTTAAATGTTAGAACAGCTCTGGTGAGTGAATACTGTGCGTGTGTGTGTGTGTTTGTGTGTGTGTGTGTCCATGTAAGATATATGGTGCTCCAGTCTTAAATAATAGAGGAGGAAGTCTGTATGGTTCATTAGAATTATTAATGATATTTTTTATCTTGACAAACATAGGGCATTATGGGAGGTTTTTGCATGTTGATTTTTGTACCATGTGTCAGTGTCACCAGTAATAGGAAAACAGATCCTGTTGATTGCATTACTACATGTATTACATTGATTCTCGCTAAAGTAATTTATTCAATGTAGTATGCCAGAAATAATGAGCTGAACAGGGATAAAATAGTGATCATAGTAAATAAGTGTTTTAGCTACAGTCAACTTAAATTCAAGCAAAACAAGAATCAGAATGACCGTTTTATTTATAGTTGTTCTGCACTATTCAATTTGTGTCTTTGGTGGTCGTTAGATCCACACGTCCATCATGTAGGTGTATTTGTGATAGCTATGATGCCTTAGCTTGTTACTCATTATGCACTTCATATTTGACATATTTTGTTAAAATATAATAATTAAAGAATTTTCATTTGATAAAGAGAAAATTTGAACTAGGAAACAAGTGTGTTTATAGCATGCTGATAGAGACACTGATACATGAGACAAGATCAAATGTAAATCTTCAGGTCAGGTTTTATATTACAGATACATGTAAGCAAGTGTTCAAATGAATTTTAAAGTAATTAACTGATTTAATTAAATGTCACAAGAAAAGGTTCAACAGCTTTTCTTTTTAACAAACTCATAGTTTTAGTAAAACACATGCACTGCTCACAGTGAACAGTGTTCGAGGTGATGCTTTGGCAAGGTCTGACTTAAATTTGTTTTCTTCTTTGTTGGTTTTGAAAGAAAATTCAGAATCACTTTTATTGAAAATAGGTTTGCATTACTGAACGTAAAGATATGACTGTGAGCATAGCATGTGTTTTATTTTATCAGTCATAATTTTTCATGGAATGTTCCAATAGGGAATCTAAATTTTCAACTTTACATGTTTTATGAGAAAAAAACTAAATGATTTTTAGTCATAAAATGTTTTAAAAGCGAAATAAGTGATCTTTTTGAATATGAAGAAAAAAGAGGTTGTTTTTAGATACTCGTGTTATTAATTATTCAGTGAATCAATGGAAATTTCTATGTTATGGATCAAGTTCATACATAATTGTAAAATTGTATTTTTTGTACAAATTTGATACATAAACTTGTCCACACATAGCAGAATTCATATTTTACAGCAATCATGTAGATATATGCATTGGGTTAAACACAATGTCTTACTGTTTACAAAACACATCTTGTCTTTGGGTGCATAAACACAATTTCTGTGGAGCATTGACATTGAGTTTAATCTGACATATTGAAATTTTATGAAGTATCCATTTTTGAATAATGAAAGCTCATATTGAAATTGTCCAAAAAACGTTTTAAATACAATAAAAATTGAAATAATTTTTTGTGTTTTGTTGTTTTGTCGTTGTATCTAGTTTGAAAACTATATCTGATTGATGTTTTTTAGGAACTATTGACTGGATTAACCACACTGATCATTTCCAATGTACACATGCTTTTTGTCAAGCAGTTTAACAAATACATTTACTGTCTGTTGGGTAGGGTATAATCTCTGTACACCAAGATTGTTGGTTGCGTCAATTTATGTTTAACAGTCTCAAAGGTCAACTGCTGTTGAGTTTCCCATTTCCATACAGCAGATTTGTTTTTCTGTTTTGATTGTTTTGACTTTTTCGACTGTTTTGACGCTTTCGCAGTACCATGGCCTTTTAAAAGAGCATTAAGAGGTTCAACATGACGAGCATAATCTTTTATGAATCGTCTGTAATA
>JAUMGZ010219552.1:0-11542 GCA_032359645.1 Pododesmus macrochisma
AGATACGTTGGTTTCTGTCAGCACGTGGCCATCGTTCTAATGTACTGCTATGTTAGCCTATGTCATCCTTTACCGTGCCATACAGATACGTTGGTTTCTGTCAGCACTTGGCCATCGTTCTAATGTACTTCTATGTTAGCCTATGTCATCCTTTACCGTGTCGTGCAGATACGTTGGTTTCTGTCAGCACGTGGCCATCGTTCTAATGTACTGCTATGTTAGCCTATGTCATCCTTTACCGTGTTATACAGATACGTTGGTTTCTGTCAGCACGTTGCCATCGTTCTAATGTACTGCTATGTTAGCCTATGCCATCCTTTGCTGTGTCATGCAGATACATTGGTCCCTATCTGGACGTAACCACTGTTCTTATTCACTGTTCCTTCAACCCATTACTGTTTACAGATCCGTAATGTAGTGTCAGTTAAATTTGACACAAGACACAGTTTTAATCTAACCTAGATTAGACCATTTATATATCATTAGAGGGGTGTGGTTTTTTGTCTTATATTATGTCTTGATTTTTAACGCGCCTCGGCTTAGAGCTTTGATTTAGCGAGGTATTCTCTAGTCTAAATTCATTTTCCCATTTCGAGTACGTTAATGACAGTTGATTTAGAGCTTGGCTTCGGGTCAAGAGCAAGGTCCTCCCACCCATTTGGTTGTCTTGGCGTCATTTATAAATGCCCTTCTCATTTGCTATTTCATTCTGGTAGTGACTTTTTTATGAAGCTATTGACTTTTATTCTGTTGATCTTATTTGTTCTTATTTTATCGTCTATTAACATCAGTATGACCCATTTGGCACTCTAGGTTTGATTTATCTACGTCTTGTCGTTTCTAAACGTATGTTCCCGTTCATTTGTAGCTTGGTTTTGGGGTTTGGACGCGGTCCTTCCTCTCGTTTGGTAGGTTTGACATCATTTATAAATTCCCAATTCCAATCATTTGGCAGGTTTGCTATCTTATTTACATACCCGTTTCAGCTGGCACGTTCATTCTTATGTTGAGTTTTTGAAGAACTTATTGTTTTTTAGTCTTCAATAGTCTTTTTATTCTATTGATCCTATTTCTTATTGTGTTTTACTTGTATTATAACTTTTTAATTTTTTTGTGATGTGATTTTGTTTGTTTGGTTTTTTTTGCTATTTGAAGTTTGTTCACGTTTTCCATAATTAAAATTCCCTCATATTAAGAAGTCATCATTCCTCAAGTTCATAGATATTTAAACGAGGTTCTCACACACACAGAATTGGTTATTCCTTTTATAGATATTATATTCATTAGTCGCTCGTTTCAGTTATCAGTTTTTGTATTTGTGAGGTGCAATACAGAAACATAGATCACTGTCCGGATGTTGTCTTCGTTTTTATGTACCCTTCTATCATTTCCAGTTCTGTCTGGTGTGATACAAAAACATCTAAACGTGTCCCCAGGGTCATAGCCCGAGGAAAAATAGTGGAAGAGCGCAAAACGTTTTTTCGTCGCACATATTACGGCCCTTGTTTCAAGATGGCCATCGTTCATATTCACTGTAATGTCCCAACTTTTTACTGTCTGTGTACTACAGAGACTTTCGTTTGTACTACTTTGTCTGAAAGTGAAAACGGAAATACCACGAACTGTTGTATGAGTATACATTATGTTATACGAACATTCATGATATACGTATGCTTCCAATATTTTGTTGGTATCTTCTATAAAAATATTTCCCATTAACCTAGATTGCAAGGTACGGCAGTATGTAATCTACTTGATGAATATATTTCAATTAAGTAAACATGAAAACGCCACACGCTTTACTAAATACAATTACTATTCATATAATAACATTATTTTTTCAGGACTCAAACATAGAAATTTATCAACAGATGTGGAATTATATGAAAAGTAAGGATCCGAGTGTTTTTACATCGTCTTATCAAGAAGGCATAACACGTGTAAATAACGAAAACTATGCTTTCTTTATGGAATCAACAAGTATTGAATATATTACTCAAAGAAACTGTGATTTAATGCAAGTAGGGGGACTCCTTGATTCCAAAGGATTCGGTATAGGAACTCCTATGGGTAAGTGAAATAATTTTACTAATTCATTAAAATTTGCTGTATATGTACATCCTTCACATTTCAGGTATTTTACTTAAAATTATGTTTTTCGGTAAAATAGATGAGAGCGTATAATCTCAGGCATTCCAAATTAAAACAAAAACACGAAAAAATGGCACAAAGGTTTGTTTTCAACAAATATGAAGTTATAAACTAGTTTCAAAGAAAGACAACCCTTAAAAATTCTTATAGAATAACCATCTGTCAAGAAGTACCATATGAAACATAATTTGCACACGTTGACTTACCACACTTGTATCAATATCATGAACTTCGTATAACGTTTTGAAACATTTTCCATACATTATTCTTATCTTTGTACTGGTCTACGAATTGAGAATGACACAGTTTCCGTTCTACTTTTCGACCTAATGTTGATAATCTATCCGCATATTTCCCGTTTATCTTTAAAGTAAGGAAAACATTATGTTGGTATGAGTTTGGGTCTTCTAAACATCAAGCTGACAGACAACACTAAGGATAATTGATAGCATAACCTTATCCAAAACAGTCAACGCTGAGGAGAATTGATAACATAACCCTATCCAAAAATTGCATGAAATGCTTCGTCCCCTCCGATTGCTAGTCGGACTAATCTAATCTTAACCCTCAGATAACTATCAACATAGTGCTTTTTATGAAGACACTTTTACTATTGAGGTAATGATGTGCTTGACTTTACATAGACTTGGTGTAATTATCACATTCATCCAGTTTATCGTACCTGTCTTTTGTACATTAGCAATACAAATCTATATTTTTACACTGATGCGATGTATTTATTAATTTTTTAAATCTATGTCAATGCTTAAGACTTCTTGTCTCATGCGGGAAGTGGGAAGGTTGAGGCCTCATTAACCGGTATAACCACACCGTTGGTTTCGTGCTGGGTAACCGTCCTAAGTCGGTCCGCATAGATTACTAGTCTTGAGGAATGTTGTGATGTCAATTTAATTCCTTACATGCTGGTGCTTAATTGTTTGATGCAGTTATTGTTTGTTTACCAATGTCTCTCGTTCTGTTGATCCTAAACATACTGTTTCTCTCTTTACTTGTTATGTTTCTTGGTGTTTTCGTAGATAGCCAGTCATATAAAATCAGAAAAATGTTTGTTTTATTTCATTGACTTTTACTTTACATTTTTACATGTGTAGAATTTTAAGAAAGAGTTGCAAGAAAGACAACTCTAAAATGTATACAATGTGATTAGAGAGAGGCTTATATCGTGTGTCCTTGTAGATCCTTTTTCAACGTCTGGTATGCATTCTCTTTTACAGTGTATTTCCGTATTGCAGCACTGACGGCCAATCGTTTAAACTACAAGAAAGGATATTAATTCTCAACCCCCTTTGACTGAAGCTCTTATAACAAATTGCAAAATTACAGAATGAATCACATCATTCTTTCTGTGATGCTATTTGTAGTACTTTTCTAGTTGACTTTTAAGCTTCCCACATCTTTTTAATTTATTTTTCATTAGTTTAGAGTTTTTTAAGTAAATTAAATGATAGTTTATGCCATCTCATGGGCGATGACATTTTCACCGTTTATTAAAACTGGATTGAAATATGTAATAATCTATTTACTAAACATTTATCCGTTGAAAATTCTTTTCCCTTGGACAACATCTCTCACACAGTAATGTGCTTCTCCTTTTCATATTACACTTATTGGTTTTGTGGATCAGTGTACTTTGGAAAGGAATGTCATATACCAAATAGACACGAAGAAATCACGACGGGAAGAACACGTGTGGTAGCTAGGAAGAACTTTAGTTTTTTTTGGGGGGGCACTGATTTACCCTTATAAATTTCTGGTTGAAGTTAATGTTTCCACTTTAGTTTTTTCTGTTCATGTCCTGGTATTTTCCCTTTGTTTGCTTCTGCGTTCGTATATTTTTCTACCATTAGAGTGTCGTTTTAAAGGTTTGATTTGACCAACCTACTTGGCCTCGTCTGATGATAGGACTATTTTAAAGTAATTGTTGGAGTACGATTTTGTTCGTAACATCAGATTTCCCCCTTTGTCTCCAAGCCCTTTATTTAATTAGGTTGTTTTAATTCTAATGCAAATTTTCAATCTAAAACATGCCACCCATAAATATATTATCTTTAAAAGGAAAGAATCGATACTCCATGTGATACACCCTCACCCCGCACTCCAGGTCTAGAATCGATACTCCATGTGATACACCCTCACCCCGCACTCCAGATCTAGAATCGATACTCCATGTGATACACCCTCACCCTGCATTCAAGGTCTAGAATCGATACTCCATGTGATACACCCTCACCCCGCATTCCAGGTCTGGAATCGATACTGCATGTGATACACCCTCACCCCGCATTCTAGGCCTAGAATCGATACTCCATGTGATACACCCTCACCTCGCATTCCGGGTCTAGCTCTGAATATATCTTTTTCTTGAGCACAAGTTGACAACGGTTGCCTGTTAGATATAGGCCTTGAATCATGGACGAGGTCCTCTCACACGAAATGTTTTTTCTTGTTTGTCTCCTATAGATACTTTAATAGTTATTGGTTGCCTGTTTCAGTTTGCAAATTTGTACTTTTAATAGAATTTAGGTATAACTATATTAAATATAAATATGTGTGCAATATGCAAACCAACTATCGCATTATTACTCAATCTGGTACAGAACGAAGACATCGGAAAGAAAATGGTTTAGAAAAGAAAAAATACAGCTAGTAAAAGCGCTGAGAAACAAATTAACACTTTAAATTTCCATGGCTAAATTCTACCGAACTTCCCACTTTGCATTTAGATAAAAGTTCAAGATGAATTCGATCATAGCAATGCATTCATTAAATACAGAATGAATAAATTACAAGGATATGAATGAGAAAACCTATACTACAAAACGATTCAAAGAGGACCCGATAAGAATGTTTACTCATAACGAAGAAGTAACGAAATTTCTAGTACAAATATTGTTCCTGGTTTTTTTTTCCAGATTCTCCGCTTCGTGATAAACTTTCAATGGCAATTCTGCACTTACAAGAGGACGGTAGAATTCAAGTTTTATACAACAAATGGTGGAGAAGTACGGGTAAATGTAGCAGAGAAGAGGCCAAAGAGACTAAAGCAAATGCATTAGGAGTAGAAAACGTAGGCGGTATTTTTGTAGTTTTACTCGGTGGATTGGCACTGGCAATTTTCGTAGCCTTCATTGAATTCGTGTGGAAATCAAAACGAAATGCAAGGGAGGATAGGGTAAGTTATCTAAAATTAATAAACAACTAAAACAAATCAAACGATAGTTTCTTCTTAATGCATAGATTATAATTATAATACATGTACGTAATGTGTGATTATAAGAACAAGTGTTCCATCTTGTATATGGGAAAAAGCTACGTCTGAAATAGTTTTTCTTAACCTCCCCCTTTGGTTTACAAGGTTTTGTCTATTTTAAAAGTATTTTTTACACCTCGAGTTCGTTAATGACAGTTGATTCATAGCTTGGCTTTAGCTCATGATTGAGATTTAATTTCACTAATTTGGTTCGTTTGACGTCATTTTCAAATGCTTGGCTCAGTTTGCAGGTCAATTCTGTTGGTTACATTTTGTTATGGCAATTGTTTGTTTGACAATATCCTTTGTTCTGTTGATCCTACAGCTATTCTTGTTTCCGATGATCAGTACCTTTTTATATATCTTATGTTTCCAATTGCAGCAATCTCTGTGTTCAGAAATGGCAGAAGAGCTTCGATTTGCAGTTAGATGCCACGGGTCTTCTAAAAAACCAAAGTTTAAGAAAACTTGTAATAAGTGCAAAAAACGACATATGACACACTGTCCGGTGACAGAAGTGCAGGTTGATTCTCCTAACGGAATGATAACGTTAAGGGAAATGAAAAAATCACCTAATCAGCATTCCAAAGACTTCCAGTTTGGAGAAGGCGGGTACCTCCACGTGGATTACAGTGACACCGACAATTAAAACAAGGCATACACAGTGAACTCGCGTTAAAATAAAGAAATAGCATTTTATCAACATTCCAGAAGTATCAAATTTATATAAAAGTAGTTCCAGTTTGTTTTTGTTTTAGTTATGCATTTTCAAACTATAACAAACGGATGCAAACTAATCAGAATGGTAACACGTCCTTATAAAAGGAAGTATGGGTAACTTTGTTTGGAATGCTCTGTGATGTTGTGTCTATATTAAAACTTGGTTACAATGTATCATCTACTACTAAAGGGGATCATATGATATATTGAAATTATGCATGTTATTTTGTCTGTTAAATAGTTGTGGCAATTTCCCCTATCACCAATTCTACACATCGAAATGGATTAGCTCATCTAAATACAGGTTCCTTGCTGAATTATTTTGACACATCTAACTTGAATACTTCATCTAAATATTAGCTCCGTCTAACTGTTATATTGAATTTGAACATCGGTTCCTAATTGAACTAATTCAACACATCTAACTGGCAAGCTTCATCTAAACAAGGTCCCTTTTCGAATCAATTTGACACAGCTAACTGGAATACTGATATCAAAACATGGTTCCTGACTGATTTCAACGGAGATGGACTTCTTAGCAAACCACGCGATATCAAACAACGTTGTATTCCTTGATACACCAATCTCATTAGTGATGTGTGGGTGTACGTTTTGATTGTGGATTGATGCAATTTACATAATCGACTTCTAAGTTTGTGATCATGCGCACTTATATCGGTGTGCACTGTATACATTGCATTGTAACATCTCTTTGTCAATTCTTTGATCAGTAATTTATAATGTAATTTTCCTTTATTTCAATAACATTCAATGATTAAATATTTATACTAACAAGAAATATAATATTTCAATCTAGCCATGGTAATATAAGGAGACACGTGTTTTGTGAATATTGGCAGAAAATATTGTGCACCCACTGTATTTTATTTAAGATCGTTTTTGATGTGCGAAAGTGCCTTATGGTAATATTGGAAGATTTTTTCAGAACACATAAAGCGCAAGTGAAATATACTATTATAGCTTTTGATCATTATATATGTTTGTTTACGAGTTGAATAACTTGTGACCATGCAATCCCTTTTGTAAATTGACAATAAATGATCAAATGTCTTAACTAAAATGTATAATTATGACCGCTAAAGTACTTGTTATCGTCTGGCTGATTGCTTCATGTTACTTAGTTTTAAATCTGCTGGTGGGCATACTTGATTGATTGATACATGTACGAGGTAATATAAGATGAGATCGTTCATTGAAAATATTGTTTGTGGAAATGGACCACAACTAAAGTTTGTCTATATTCCGAGTTGAAACAAATCTCAGTAACTGCCATATATTCTAAAGGTGAATGATAAAACACAGGTTTTAATATAAAGCATGTAATGAATGCAGTAGCCTAAAAGTTGTGAATCTTGGACACGAAAACATCTATAAATTTTTCTTTTGATTATTAGGATAATTGCATCTCATATGAGCAGATACTATGCATAATGGTAGAAATTAAATTCAATACCAAGATGTTGTTTACCAAATATCAAAAGCAGCATAGTAAAGGAAGAATGGTATAGGTATATACTTGTACAGATAGAAAGATGCAGCCTATATGGTATGAACGTTGGAATAATTAAAATATCTTCCCTCACATTCAAGATAAAATAATGCATAATATCATGAATTCTGTTTAGTTGGTCTTTTAGGCATCACTCATACTATTTTAGTGTAAGTGGTCGTCATTAGGTAACTCATGAACACGAAGTCCAGACGGTGTGTCGTGGTGGACTATTTCAAATATATAGGTCATTTCATGTGATGTATCTAATGCGATTTTTCTGCTTAACAATCGACCCTCCCACATGTTTGTTCGACCCGCCGTCCATCTTTGTGTCTTGGGCATTCATTTTTGGAATAACATCTCCAGTTGTAGGCCTATAGTGTCCATTCAAACATTGCCAGTTCATCAAAATAATCAATCCTCAAGCACGAAGGTCTGTATATTTAGTGCATATTTGATCTGATGGTCTTGCATTTCCCCTCAAAACCTCTTGAATTTTTGGGGAGAATTTGATGAAATATTTTATTGCTATGCAATACTGCTTTATCTTGTTGGTTTTAAGGACCAACAGGTTCTTTTTCCTTTACTCTTTCCTTCTCTACAATATGTCTCCTATACGCATCCTTTGCTAGGGACATAAATTCCAAGAATTTGCTTGCTAAATTATATTATTATAGTATTGTTGTATATATTGTAAGCGAATTTCAGTCTGAAAACTGTAAAAAAAAATATTCTTTTTGTAAATAGAATGGGTGATTTGTAATATTAATTGTTAAACAAACGAATGCGTTTGTGTGATATTACTCTTCGATGATCAATTAAACATATTCATATATGGGTGCGTGTGCGCGTATGTGTGTGAGTAATTTTTAGTCGTAACATGAAACACAAAAGTACATGTTTGGATGTGAAATCTTCATCGAATATTTATATAAATATTTAATTTTATAAATCATCATAAATATAACGTTATTTATCAAAAACATAGTGTTATTCATGTTACATGTATGCATTGTTGGTATTTCATATATGTACATAATGGCCTTGTACAAATAGAAGTGCTTAATGTATTTTTGTTATATATTATTTATGTTCAATAATGGTCATGATAGACTGATGAAGTTCCGTGTTATTATTAAATGTAAGTTATTTATGTAAAACAATTCTAATATAGGTAAAATAAACTTTAAAGAGGGCCGCAACTAAAAAAACTAAATTTCTTGAAAGTTCTAACTAGGTGTAACAATGTTCTAACAGAAAGTGATTTTCATTTTACTATTTTTGTGAAATTTGTTTGAAACATTTTTTTCGGATTCAGTAACTCCAAATTCATAAGTGATTAAAAGTTGAGAGATATGTGTTTATTTATTTGATATTGTAATCGTGTTTCTGTAAATATGTATATATTCATGAATGAAATGTAAATTGACATTGAATATATTGAGGTTGGTGTGATTGTTCTTGCAACTTTGACGAAAGACAAAAATGAATACATGTAATTGCCGTTTGTAAACATAGCATGGACGTAGTATTATTAGTTATTGACACTAATGCATACGTGATTCCCCGCAGATATAAGTTGGAACAGCAACAGGAGTATGAATGATATAAATGTATTTGGAACTGCACATATAGGTAACATGATGTCATATACTTACTTAAATATGTCTATGCTTGACGTAAGAGATTAATACTTAAATATCGTTGTGAATGTACATACTAAATACATACATACATATATATATATATATATTTTGTTTCTGTAATAAATACTATTGTACATTTAATTTCATAATTATGTGCGCTATGAACTAGTAATTTATTGGCAAACTAAAATTTCGCATGTTGTAAAATTCATTATTTCTTTCTTTTAATAGTCACAAGTTTGGAATTGTGATAATCAACGAAATAATATGTTCACTATGTTCAAGATGAATAAATAACAAGAAAAGATGGAGTTATTTTCTGTACATATGGCATCTAGAATGTGAACGAAACAGTCGGAACACGAAGAAGTAATAATTTTGTAATCCATCTCAAAATAAAATTAAAAGACAAGTTTCTTACTGATGTAAACTATCTTGATATATGTTTTGTAACAAAGTATTAGCAAAAATGAATATCTCCCAAAATCGCACTCAATCCCAAAAGGAATGGTAATAAAAAACTTTTGCTGTGATACCAATAGTGACCTAAAGAAATTACGTTCTGCCAATTATGTTTGAGTTATTGACCTACGGGGATATAGTTTCATACTTACCTGTATTCTAAATTGTTGTTTTGTACGTATTTCGGCTCTTTCTTTATTTTAAGTCAGTCAGTCTGTCTCTCTTCAACTGTATAAAACTATTAATTTCATCAGTGGTGTCCAAAGTAACACGTCTATAGCACGTATTTTGAATGCGCACAAACCGACATTATTGACAAGAACAATTTTCTAGTGTTGTTGAGGTGTGATTTCTGTCCTTCATTAACATTGTTTTTTGTTTTACAATCCTACCCCTTTTTACTTCGTAGCTTTAAATGTATGTCTGTTCTTAAGACTTCTAGTCTCATGCGGGAAGTTGGAATGTTAAGGCCTCATTACCCGGTTTAACCACACCGCCTGGTTTTGTTCTGGGTGGCCGTCCTAAGTAGGTCCGCACGGATTACTAGTTTTGATGATTGTTGTGATGTCTATTTAATTTATTACATTATGGTGCTTCATTGTTTGACGCAGTTATTGGGTGTTTGTCAATGTCTCTCGCTCTGTTGATTCTATTCAAACTGTTTTTTGATTTATCGAGTTTTTGTCAACTCTGAAATCAGAACTGTTTTCCCCTTCTGAGCGTCCTTTGATGACGGACTTAATTCGTAGCTTCACCTTGAATGCAGGAAGAGGTTCTCGAACGCATAGTTTTGGTTCGTTCCACTTAATATATGTATCTGTTGCCTGTTTCAGTTTGCACTTTTCTGTTCAACTTTAATGGCCAAATTGTGCTTTTATTATTAAGCTCTCCTTCCTTCTGTTCACAAGCAATAGCATTTATAATAATAAGTTAGTTAAAGTTGTTGGCCGCATGTAATCTCAGAAAACATTATCTGTCCCGGGTCACGTCTTGAACGTATTTTGTTTTTCATGCCATACATATGCAACCATTAAGCTTTATAGGCCCCTGCTTATAAAAAGAAAAACTTTGATATACGTAAAATAGTTTTAACAGTTAGAAGCGTGATTTGGTTTGCAATTCCCAATTTTTAACCAAATGTTTATACTGTTTGATCAATAAAGCTCATTGCAGCAGTTTGGCTAAAATTGCCATCCGGTTTTATAGAAAAAGTTGAAAAAATGAAAGGTGTACGCATGTACAGAGTAAAGTCCATTTTGAACCTTTGATCAAGAGGGACCAAATAAAGAAGAATTGCGTTGACACGGCTAGACGAAAATCCAGGACGATATTCAAAAGCCGCAAGTCAATTGACATGTACAAATAAAAGAAAAAGGTGGGACGCAGACAGAAAAAAGAACAACAGGACAATTATTAATTAAAACAGGGAAACAGCACGAACTTCTATTAAAATAACAACAACTAGAAGCGAGGCCAGGTGCTAGCGATTGAGCTAGCGTTTTCTGCTACACATGTGTCACCCGCAGCGAGTTTCCGTGTAATTTCGGTATATGGCAATCCTTTCCATAATAAAAACAGAAATATATGGCATCATTTAAACTGTCACTAACATGGTGACGAAAGACTAAAGGAGAAAAACTATTGAAAGCAAAGGAATAGAAGCTGCCACAGAATCCCGAAAGGAAGGCAGTAAAGATAGTATGACAAGTAGTGAAGACAGTATGAATGGAATCACGAAAGGAAGGCAGTAAAGATAGTATGACAAGTAGTGAAGACAGT
>JAUMGZ010219563.1:0-11541 GCA_032359645.1 Pododesmus macrochisma
ATAAAAAATCAGTTTCATAAAAATCTGTTTCCATGCATGTCCATCAAATTTTGGTCCTTACAGAGAATCGATGTTAAGCTCTAGACCATCTAGTTTATCAGTAGAAGATTTTTGAAATTTTGTTAAATGTTTCCCATTTGGGCCCCCCAAAAAGGCGCCCCTGGGAGCCATACCTAAACATCTTAACAAATCTGAACCCCTTCCCCTAGGGATGCCTTGTACCAAGTTTGGATGAAATTGGTCCAGTAGTTTTTGACAAGAAGACAAAAATGTGAAAAGTTAATACATTTGCCATAGTGTTGAACTTTTACCCAAAAACGTTTGACCCATTTTTGACCTGAGGGTCACGCCTTGAACAAACTTAGTTCTCCATGCCTTAAAGTTACTATGTATCAAAACATTAAGCTCTAGGCCTTCTAGTTTATTAGAAGATTTTTTAAGTTTTGTCAAATGTTCCCCCTTGGCCCCCTTTTGGTGCCCCCTGGGGGGCCAGCCCCTTCATTTGAAAAAATCTGAATCCCCTTCCCCTAGGAATACTTCCTACCAAGTTTGGATAAAATTGGTCCAGTGGTTTAGGAGAAGAAATCGAAAATGTGAAAAGTTAATGACGACGGACCACGACGGAAGCAGACGGCAGACGGGATTTGTATGGGAATACTGTACATTGATATTATACCCCAGCCTGTCACATTATTCTGACACTTTACCAACTAGTCTTTGTTTTATCAATCAGATATAAGACATGAAATTGTTTGTTTTTTATATAAAACATGTATGTTTGGACACTATTGATTGAACCCAAACATAATCATGTACCATTATAGATCACAGTGCTAGCAGGTAATATGATCAGTTTTAAAATTTTCTAATCTTTAAGATCAATCCAAATTCAGAAGCCTTTAATTTCTTATTCTGAATGCAGCTTTTCAGAGGGAAATATATCACAACTACCATCATATTAAATCTGAAGATCATACCTTATTATGCTGGTAACAAGGTGATAATAAATAAAACAGAGTCATATTAAACATGTCATAATTATGTACATCATAAAGTTTAACTTTATTGTAAAGGTCATTCAACTTATAATGCCAATGAAAACTACCACTTGTTTTTTATACTATATAATAATACAGTAGTAATTACAAAATCATATTGTATCCTGCATACCGGTATATGTAATCTTGTTTAACAACAGTTCATAAGAGCTTGGTTGAAGACCTGCACTACTGTTTGCTATGCAACTTACAAGTTATGAAAAATACCATTAAATCTAATGTAAATTTAAATGTTGATTTAATTTTAATGAACAGACAATGAAAGTTTATTAAATGCAGATTAAGTGCTTAAAAGTACATGAATCGTATATATATTATTTTTATATAATTGGGTTAAATGCTTTTATTCAGTGGCATTAATGAATAAGCAACTTTTAACACTGCTTCTTTGATTTAAATGTCAGTTAAACCATTGAAGCTCTATATCCCTAGAAAAGAAACAAGGTTGTAACACCTTTTAATTTTAAAGGTTTTAGATAATCTTTTAAGTCAATAATTCTTACTAATACTATAGAGCTGTTTATGGAAGCACTATCTGTGATCACGTATATTCTAAGCTAGTAAACTATGTGCTATACAACTGTTGTAATACATGAATACCTCAGTGACCAGGTGTAACCTGAACAGTGAAGACAATTTTTGTGACCAGAAAAGCAACAAAAATGAACATCCAAATGATCCAAACACATTTGAGTCCTTGATAAAGTTGAAAAATATGTCCAAATTTAGTTTATACTTCTTTCTTAAAACTATTGATACATTTATTTACAGAAAAGGTACAGTTCTAAAATACTTTTCCTCTTTTGCAGTAACGGAAGTTAAGTTTAGAAACTTCAATTTGATTTTGTTATCGGATTATTTCTGTTTGGTCAAAAATTGTAAACATTTAATGCATACAATATTTCCAAGGAATTATTTCTTACTTGTTCAATTTAATTAAATAAAGTTTTACAGATTTTGAGTTCTGTCTCAAATCTGTACAAAATTTGTAATTTTCTGACCATCTATTAAAAATTCTTCTACATTCTCAAAATCTACAAAAATTCTACTCTTTTTTTTTAAACAAAACTGTATCTCTTCATTGACAACAAGAACAGCATTCTGTTTTTGGATGTACAAGTTACAATATAACCATGGAAGAAGTTTAGTTGAACAGCAGTTTGCTCAACCTTTGATTGCCAAAAATTCCTAAAAACACTCTAAGCTAAGGGCAAAAGTCGCCAATGTATCTAAAAACAGTAGAGTCGATGTCTTGCCTTCCTGAACTAAACATTGCAGTTGAGAAAAAAACGAAAGATGAAAACAGCTGCTATCATATACATGTAAACTAATCTATCATATGAAGTCAATGTTGGTATCCATCCAGTAGGTTTGGGTGCCAAACCTTTAAATATGTAGTATCTAGTATTTCTTTTATAACTTTGTTTGGATCAATAATCAAACAAGTGTCAACAGTAAGTAATATTTGATGTACACATTCTAAACATTTTTTTCAATGCCAGTCTTCAGAAAGTTTGAATAAAACATTTTTAATCTTTTTTTCAAATTTCTTCTGTAATATTCAATGTTATTGGTTGTCACACAAATTTATATATTAGAAACACTTTGAGGCCTAGAAACTTTTTTTTTATTGTTTTTAAAGAAATACCATGTACAGCTGGTCTGTGTCAGGGGAGGTAATCATTCTCTCTTTAGAATTCAAAATTTATAAAGTTAAGAACCATATGGTGTCATGACAAAAATCAGGATATTTATATTTATCCATCAACAAGACTTAACTTAACGTGGCAGTAACTGTATTACATGGCGTATATTTCGTCATTGGTTTGTTGTGAGTTACCGGTAATTGACATCATTTTTTGGTTTTGAATGGTAACGAGCAGCACTTTGACATTTCATAATATAAATTTCAAAAAAATTATTTTTGTTAGAAACATGGCATTACCTTCCTCTTCTGAGTCAGAAGGAATGCAAGCTAGGTTTGCAATCCTGCACTATTCGATATACAATTCTGACAATTGTTTGCTAACAATATTGTTGAGTTAAGAGTATGAACACCAATCAGTAAACGAAGGGCCCAAATAGCTTAATATATTCTGGTTATATTATATACCACTTACCAACAGCCTGTCTTTCCTTCCGCAACTTGTCATTTTCATTCATTAAAGTGTCTATCAGCTGATTCTGCTTGTGTGTCTGTTAAAACAAATCATGAACAGTATTCATTACAATTTTCAAACAAGTTACCTCTCATAACATAAATATAAACTATTTATAAAAGCAACTGCAATAAGAAATTTTAATACTATACACGCAAGTATATTTGTGTAAACATTTTAATGCTAATTTAAGAGCAAAATTCATATTTAAAGGCATTAACAAATTGAAAATAAAATACCAAAACATTTTTAAACACATACAATTAAATAAATGCACTAGATGTATAAATAGAATAGAATTGTAAAATAAAATATTCAAGCGACCTTATAAGCAGTATTAAAACACATAAAAGTGGAATAAGCTAGATTAACCATTTAAAAACAATTGTTCACCAATTACCAGAAACATAATACTTACCAGAGACTTGAGCTGTAGGATCTCATGTTTCATCCTCATCACAACAGAAACTTGGTTTTGATAAACTTCTGTAGTTTTTTCTTTCCTGAAATAGAAACATGTAATTGTATTTCCTTTAAATTTCTGTACACAGAAAGAAGATTATCATATAAGTGTGACAGATTTTTCTGTACACAGAAAGAAGATTAATATATAAGTGTGATAATTTCTGAAGTTACTAGAGTCAACAATACATATAGAATATTTCATTAAATTGTATAACAAATGGAGTTTAAAAATGTAATCTAATATCAATAGTCCAAAGCCATTCTCAATTCTATGGTTTACTAATCTGTCTAAATCTACTCTTGAAATACATTAATCCAATTGAAACCCATCATATTAAATTGATTTCTGGGAATTTTTGGCATTAATGTATGCAAACGTTTATAAATATTGGTATCTTAAATAGTTTTTAACAACGAGGAATAACTATTTAAAAAGTCGTCCGATGTTTAAAGTAAATTTATCAAACCAACATTATTCATATACAGTGGAGCCTCTTTAATCCAGCCACCTCCGTTCCCAGCCCAAAGTGGCTGGAAAGTGAGGCGGCTGGATTACAGAGTCAAGAATATTTTTTTCAAAAAATTTCACCCGTTTTTATGAAATAAAGAGCTATTAATGTTTATGGATATGCTAATGTTATATTAGTCTTATTTACAAACAAAATGAGATTTAATTAAACATTTTATTTATATGATTCCACTCATCATGTTTATCATAAACTTTATGTATTGAATATTCCATTTTATACACATTATTATTAAATATATGTGTGATCCAATTTTTACATGTTAGATAGTCTAATTTTGTTTTTGTGTAAAGAAAACATTTATAGTCATAGAAATGCAACAAGAATTACTGTTAATCCCCGACGAATAAACCGCTTCAATAAATATACGGAACATGATCACAAAATATCTGGATGTGAGCACTTTGGAGAATCAAGAAATCGTCTCAAGCTACGATGTCGACGTCACTGGTCGAGTCAAAACTTTCTTCTAAAATTGATCATATCCGATTGGAGCATAATTAGATATAGTCTTACATTTAATTAGTAATTACAAACGCCTTTTATTAACTTTACGATATTTTAAATGGATGATTATTAAGTGGCCAACTTGCACTGCAGATTGAGCGAGTTGATCTGTCAGTGTCAAAGACTGTCATCGTATCCGTCGTCGCTATTCAGTGACCACTGTGCTTACAATAACAACGGTTAAACTAAGACTCGGTCCGCCGATGATTAATTACATTTGACTAGCATTAATAATAATGCCGACTATCTTTCTACAAGGTGTGATAATACTGTTCTTAAGTGGACTAATCCTGTTGATTACTAACGAAACACAGGTGACATGAGTCGGAAAACTAACCGATCGGAAGAGTGAGTAAATAGAACAGCCAGCAAGAACCAATCGTAGCTCTATAAAACACGCAGGAGGTAGTTGTATCGGCCGCTGTTCCGGGTCATTTTGCAGGACAGATTTTTTTTTGATAGACCGGGAGCTTATTCTACCGGCCGGTTCAGCGAGTCACTTTCATATAGTAAAGAGGAAATCTGTTCCCTGAAACTGCCGGCCGGGGATGGAAACAGGGGGAACCAGATAAACTGGGCTAAATTACGTTTGAGAAATCCGTTCCCAAAGATAACCAACCGAACCGTGAGGGAACTGGATAAACAAAGACCGGATAAACGGGGCTCCACTGTATATGTGTGTTATGTTGTACATATACATGACTTGTACATTTGATTTCTAGGTTGTAAACAGAGCGGGGTTCAGCTTCATGATGCTGTATTACCACCATGGGCTAAAGGGGATCCAAGGGAATTTATTAGGGCCCACAGAGAGGTAGGTTCAAGTTATATTGTACAATTTTGTGAAATTTTATGCTTGGTTTAGATCCTAATAGTAAAGAAAATTACTTCAAAAAGACGAATTTTATGTATGTAATAATTCCTTTATTTTGAATGTTTGATAGACACAATATTATACAATAACTTAAATTTTAATAGTGGATCTATAAGTTGATAAATAGGTATGAAACTTTCACCCAGGTTTTATTCTTTGACAGGCACTGGAGTGTGACTATGTGAGTGCTCATCTACACGAATGGATAGATCTGATTTTTGGCTTTAAACAACAGGGACCACCAGCTGTAGAAGCTGTAAATGTATTCCATCATTTGTTTTATGAAGGAAATGTTGATATCTATAAAATTGACGATCCGTTAAAGAAAAATGCTACTATTGGATTTATCAACAACTTTGGACAGATTCCTAAACAGGTAAAGAATGTTAAGATAGCAAAAATGATCATGCATACTGTCAGGGCTGTGTGACTGATTTCTGTTTAATTTGAAGCCAGAGAAGGTCAAATATGAATACGAGTTTTCAATGAGCAAGCACAATTTTATGAGGGTTTTATCCAGCTATTGTCCTGATTACTTTGATTTCATCTTTCTTTTGTAGACTGGTAACTTCTGTTGGCTTGATCTTGTTTCCTGTATTGTTAGTTTGGTTATATCTTATATATAAACCCTTGGTCTCATATATTTGGTTATTTTTGTATCTTCTCATTATTAAAGATTTATAATCTTGTGATTTCCTTGTCTTGCATTGGATCTTAAAGAGATGTAAATGTAGTATACAGATCTTATAAACCTCAAGAGTAGTTGTGATTGAGCAAGGCATTATGTCAATATGTCAGCCGTGTTATATTAAGTGAGATATCATATTAAGGTTGGTCCGAGTTTTTCACTGCTACAAACATGAGTCTTAAAGTGATCTGTAATTTTGTAAAGGGTTGTAAATTCCCAATTACACAACTATTGAAACCATTTTGATGTTAAGAAACAAATTAGAATTGTTGCAGATCCTAAATAAACAAGGAAAATGAAACTATCTAACTGCTGGTATTAGTTGTGACATAATACATAATCAATTTAATTCCATTTGAATTTAAAAATATTTTACTTATTGATTTTATTAGCTGTTTAAAAGACCACACCCACAAAAGAAGTTGAGCCTCCGACTTTTAGACCCCATTCCAATGGGTTCTATACCCTCGTCCATGGTGGACAGACTCTTCTTCCATAATGTAGACAATCTACGACCAACAAAGCAGACAATCAAAGGTAGGTTGACCCAAGTACTGTCGGATTGATATGTTTAAGTCCAAGTTAATTTGATAGAATGTGAAATGAATAGTCATTTTTCTCTGTATATTTGATTACTTTTAATCATGGTTATTCATGCTTGTTATATTTTTCATATAGAGTTAAAGAGTGCTGTTGGTCAGATCATTCAGAATGACAAGTATGTATTAGCTGTGGAGCAGAACAAGGTCCTTATTCCTCCAGTATATAACAAGTATTTAGCCTGGGGATACGCTGATCTCAGTGTCCGCATAGGAAATTACGAATCGGATAAGGTAAAATGTTTTTTCATTTACAGTATCTCAATCTTTATGATGCGAGGTCATGTAAAATATTGTTTGGTGATAAGACACTGTTGTATGCTAGAAACAAAATAACCACTGGATCATATTTTTAGTCGTTAAAAAAATTGCTGCATTGTAAATTTCTGTAGAAAGACAAACATAGATGCCTTGATTGGCCGCTCTTATAATTTATTGACACATGTGTGGATCATTTCAAAGCTATCTGACAACTTTAATGTCAAAGATTTGTGCAGGAACGTTTTGCTATTAGGACATAATGGTGTAGAACAGCTGATGCTCAAGCAGGAATGTAATCCTTCTAAACATTGTTAAATGAACTATACTTAAGTTGTCCATCAGCAAATCGAAAATGGCATTGTTCAGCAGAATTATTAATCCATATAAATGCAACTTTATTCAGTTGAAATAAATTCTTGTTAACATGTTTTCTATATAGGCTACCAGTGTGTACGAGTGTTTGGATAATGGAGAGATATACTGTGCTTCATGTCCCAATGAGAAAATCTTTATCACTGGAGGGACAAGCTGTGTAAGTGAACACATTAACATTGTAGGAAGACATCAAGTTTCACATTTATGTAGTTCTTCTCTAATCCCTGATCATATCCTCTGCTATTACTGATACTACAAGCACACTTCTGCTGGTTGAATTTCATGTCCGGTTCTCATAAGCTGTGTAAGTGAAAAAATCACCGTTAACCTTGCAGGAAGACAAAATTTATATATTTATCTAGTTCATTTTCTACTCCTAGATTATACCTTTTCTGTCAATACAAGATGGGCATACTATCATTATAGCTGCATTTATGTTTCATGTCAAATTTTCTTGTATGTTATCTCTTGTTAAATATTCTCTCCACAGGTTGTAAATGTTTGGGAACACAGACCAAAAGAAAAGAAGATTATACTGAAGCAGCCACTGTGTGGTCACACAGAGACTGTCACATGTCTGGCATCCTGTCAGGCTTATAACCTAGTGGTCAGTGGCTCCAGGGATCGAACGTGTATTATTTGGGATCTCAGTAAGCTTCTCTACATCAGACAGTTACGAGGCCATGCAGCCCCAGTAGCAGCCGTCTGCATCAATGAACTCACAGTAAGTCAGCATGTGAAAATAAAAAATAAACTACTATTAAAAAGAAAGTAGCACAATGATGTATTTTTCTGCATTTATTTTGGTTCACTGCATGATATCAATAGATAGTTATATTGATTAAAAAAAGATTATTAAAGTAAGATTTTATCATCGAATAGAAGTTAACTATTGAGAGAAAGATTAGAAGAGGGCTCAAATCTGCTGCTCAATTCCTATTGCAAATTATATTTCTGAAATTGAATAAATTGAGATGTGTGTTTTTGATTGACAGGAAAGTATGTAATGTTATGTTAGTTTGACTAGTACATAAGAACTTTTATTTTTCGACTTTATTGTAAATATAAATATTTACTTTAGGGTGACATTGCTACATGTGCTGGTACTTACCTATATGTATGGTCCATTAATGGAGAAGAGATTGCATGTGTCAACACAGCAACACTGAGGAGTCAACAGATATTATGTGTCGCCATGTCACAGGTAAATCTGTTCTTATTCTACTTGATGTTTGTAAGCATGATATGTGTTCTTAGTTTCTTTTAAGGATATAAACTAAATCAATGAAAAATGACTAGTTGCGGTTTACATGTATAATGATAAGTTGATACTGAACCTGAAATATGAAAACAATAAGTAAGTTATGGTGAGTGGTGAAGTTCTTTAAGAGTAAAATATAGGTTACTTCCCTTGAATTTTCACACAACTGCATGAAGTTTGATATGTGAAACAAAAAATAGCTTAAAAAACTAAAAATACCTTAATTTTTTTCCAACTTTGAAGATGAAGTGTTTGTTAAAGTTTACCATTAAAAGTACATAAAAGTATCACTGGTTGATTTTTTTAAGTTGAATATAGGCATAATAATTGGATGTATATAATAATTATCAGTATTAAGTCTAGTTTAGGTCTAATGTTACAGATTAAATGTTTATTTTGTCCACAGATTATCGAGTGGGACAACAGAAATGTGATTCTGACAGGCAGTAGTGATGGTGTTGTTAGAGTGAGTAGTTTATTAATAAGTTGCATCAAGGGAATAAAAAGGGTTGAATGGCAGCCTTATGGTTGTTTCTTTTTATTTAAATAAATCATTCTTTGTTTAAATACAGATATATAATAATAAAAATGATATATATAATCTATATTATATTCAATGTTGTTTTCTTGAATATCAAATTTATTTCACGAGTGAGACAGAATTCTGATATTTTCACAAGTGCATAGCACGAATAATGAATTTTCTGTTTATTACATTTTCCCTATCTATATTTACCATTTCAAATTTATTGCATCACGAATCAACTTTAGTGTTGTGATACATTTTACCCCGGCATCAATAAGTCTGCACAGAAAGTAGTTCTTGTAGAATTGATAAGAAACACATATAAAAACATCACAAACATTTTAAATGATGTTTGAAACTGGTTTAATAGTTCAAAATTAATAAAAGTTACAAACAGTGATATAAAAATGTTACTTCGTAAACAATTTTTAGTGCAGATGGATATCGCCAGTGAAAATAATAGTTATTTTCACTGGTGAAGGATAACAGATTTCTCTATATTTCACTAGTAAAAATGTTATAAATAACATTCACATCTGTGGATGACCAAATTTAGATGGTATATATCCATGGTATTGTTGAATTTTTTTTTCTCATGATCACTACCGTAGTTCTTTTCTTCAAAAATCACAGTCGAAATAAAGGACTAATTTGGATCTTGCATCAATAATTTGGAAGTTTTTGACTTTTTCAATCAACGTGGACTTTTCCTATACCATATCTGCCTGTTGTGGTCTGTCACTTGCTTCTCATATCTACTTTTTGTGTTTTGCCAACATTTTAATGTTTTATTATTGATACTTTTATTGTTATAATTGATTTGATTGGTACATGTTACAGATGTGGTCTATAGAGTATGTCCAGGTACCAGTGGAGAATAAAGAAAGTGAGAACAAGACAGATAATGATCAAACACCTGTGGAGGAAGCTCCAGACAGGAGGCAAAGTGTGCCAGTTAACATTCCAAAACTTAACCGCAGAGAATCATGTGATAGCTATAATGACGTGAAAGCTGTCGCAGATCGGCTACGAGAATTCAAAGAGCCAGAACTAGCAAAAGAGATAGAACTAGGATCTTCTGTTGAGAGTGAAAGTCACATTCCATCTCATCTGAGGAACAAAGACGGTGTTGATATAGTGGGGACAAACAGTGATTATAAGTGTAACATTGTGAGAGACGAGAGTTTAGTCAGTACAATAAGTAGTTATAGTGACACAGTGGGGCGTGGTGAGGACATAGTCAGTATAGACACCCAGTCGGTTAAATCAGGAGAAATAGACTCAGCTGTAGAAGCCTTAGACATCATGTATCAGTCAAATATAAGTGAAACACAGCTTCCTAGTCAATCTGAGCCGTGTCTAGCCGCTCTGACCATGGACGGTATGAATTACAGTCAGAGTAACCCAGACCTTAAGATGGATGACAAAGATGGTGAGTCAAGTCTGTCTAAATCAGCGTCCTCGGAGTTTGAAGTGATAAACGACTGTGAAGTTAAGAGTACTCCAAAAACTGTGGAAGATTTACTAAACAAGTACAAGCCTAGGAAGAGGAATGCTTTGAGAGAGGGTATGTTGATATGTAGATTTGTCAAATACATAAATATATGAATACCTTGCTGAGGTAACATGGTTTACTGGAATTACTATCCACGAGCAATCAACAGCCTAAGATTTGACATCTATTAGGCACACACTTGTTAATGTTAAAAATTTATAAACTTGTGATAATCTTTTACTGGATACTTATTTGTTTAGTGCCAGAATAATGTTACAGTTTGCAATCACTTCAGTATGTCTGCAACTTGATAATCAAATAACACAGCAGTTAAAATGTTGACATGAAATCACGATATTTCAAGCAGACAACAGACTGACAGTGGTTAAAGATATGTATAAATCACTACATTGTTTAGTTTTAACTGATATCTAAGTGAATTTAATGTATATGTCTATGGACAGGAGAATAATGCAAGCATTGATCGATGCTATGAGACAGTATTCTGTTTTGAATATTAAACTGCTAGGTTAAACTTAGTTCTTGATGTTTCATAATTGTATCACTATATTGAAATTATTTTAAGGATTTAGATGGCAGAGACAGCTGATGTTCCGTAGTAAGCTAACAATGCATACTGCATATGAACGTAAAGATAACAAAGAACCAGCTGCCGTTACTTCTATAGCCCTCTCTAAGTAAGTACTAAGGACTATATATGCTGCCGTTACTTCTATAGCCCTCTC
>JAUMGZ010219574.1:0-11540 GCA_032359645.1 Pododesmus macrochisma
ATGAAATCTCATCAGTAGTATTTGAGTTTAAGTTTAAAATGTAATTGTTAACGCACGACGCACGACTAGACGCACAACGGTCCCTATAGGTCACTTGAGCCTTTCAGGCTCAGGTGACCTAAAAATGGGTGATGAGGGGCTTTTTGGGGCAAAAATAGATGAGGGAGGGCCTGAGAACCAAGTATTTAAAAAAAAAAATTGCCTAAGGTCAAAATTGTTTTTTATTCTATTAAAAGTTTATTTTTATGCAACATAATCAAATTTTTCAAAGATCAATTTCTTAACCCTTCAGAAAGCAATCAGTGTTACACCTCAAGATGTTCACCTGTCGTATCTTCCACTGGCTCACGTGTTTGAAAGAGGACTGCAAGTAAGTATCTTATGTTTAATAGATGATGTTGGCTTCAAAATAACAATGTTTATATTTAAATCTGGTTAAAGTTTAAGAAATACAATGTACATGTATACAAATTTGGTAGTTGTCAAACAAGTGTTTAAGGCCAGGTAAAATTTCAAAATTGTAGTTGCTATTTTCTGGATTTGGTTTTGAAGGGTTAACATTTTTTCCATGTTATAATACATTAAACCCCAACTTTCTTTTCTTAAGTAAATCATACTGTCATATCTATTTTGTCAGATAATCTTTTTTATGCATGGAAGTCGCATTGGATTTTTCCAAGGAGATGTGAAACTTTTAACTGACGACTTGCAAACTTTAAGACCCACAGTGTTTATAACAGTTCCACGATTACTCAATCGTATGTATGACACAGTAAGTACCACAAATATTGGTAAGATGTTAAAATGAAAACTAGTCATATCTCATAAATTCTTTTTATCTTTTTATGTATCTAATTGAATTTTGATTAAGTTATTTGAAAGGTTGATGGTTTCTTTCCTTATGTCATAATGTGACTTCGTCTACATATATAAGGTTGTTGAAACTCAACTTTGCTTCGTTTATAGTGCTGTTTCACTGAAATATCACGCCACCGACACATTGACATGATACTTCACTCGGTCATATTATTCTGACACTGAGCCAACAAGTCCTCCTCCTACTCAGTAATGCTGAGCACTAAGCATATATATATATATATTGCCTAATTTTAACGTCTTAGATTTTGACGCGACAGGGATTCAAACTCATAACCTGGGATTCTAGCACCAGTCTACCTGCACGAAGCGAACGCCCTAACCACTGGGCTGGTCAAATTTGCTTAGGAATGCATGCTATTTGATATGTTTAAAGATTGTTCTCTCCTATTTATTTATCTATTTATGCAAGAAAAGTACCTTGCTTATAACGATTGATATTTTCATGTGGTACACAATATATAATACTAATCATCATTGTACTGTAGGTGTTGGCAAGAGTTCAAGGAAGTAAATGGAAATCCACCCTCCTGGAGTATGCTATAAATGGAAAAACAGCAGAGATTAAAAAGTAGGTCAACATGTAGAAAAGAATTACACTTTATTTTAAACAGAGTGTGACCTAGCTAGTTCGTATAGGGATAAAAGTGGTTGACTTGAATAAATAACTTTTGTAATGAAAGAATCATATGTGATTGGGATTTTAGGCCATTTAAACAAAATTTACTGGTTCACAGTTCACTAGTAATATTGTTTATAAAAGAAACAGAAGGTGTGCTTGCATTAAATATTCCAGATAAATGAAATCTGTTCCAAGAAAGATGGAAAAGTGGATAGCATTTCAAGTTGTAGTTAATATTAGAGTGTAACAAGTGTAACAGTTTAATTAGAAGATGTTTTTGTTGGAGCAATGGTTTCAGGGATAAGTAAAATATTTGGCTAATTCTTTAAAAAAAAAAAAAACATGTTAACATCAAAGTTCAACAGCAGGGGACTTCTATATTTACTATTTAAGAAATGCCTGCCTTGCCAAATTCTTTGGAAAACAGCCTAACTTCCGTGCCACTTTTTCAAAACAAATTATCTGAGATCCATATAGTATTGTTTGAATGATCTTATATTACAAGAAAAAAATATACTCCTTACAAGAACATAATAATAATAGAAATAATATTACCGAAGAGAGGGGTTTTTCACTGTTCTATACAATTAATATTATATGTTTATTATAAGCATCAGATCTTGGAAAGAAAAAGACATTGTATGTTTAAAACTTTTATATTGCTGTCTATGTATTCTGGGAATAGCTAGTCCGAACATTCCATAATTTGTGTGTGATTTTAATTATCTCTCTTTTGGCAGTTGGATAAAATCTTTAAAAAAAAAAAAAAAAAAAACTAAATTGTTGTAAATGAAAACTAAACTATTATGAATTTAAAAAAATCTTAAGACGTAATTACTCACCATATATCGTATCTCCTGGTAGTGAAGTGTTGACTTGTTCTTTACTTGTAGATGCATCACAAAAAAATGTTGCCTTAAATTTGTTTAATATCTAAAAACTGCAAAATGTTCAATCATTAAAATAAAGGAACTTGTAGCAAATGAAAATCAAACTAAGAATTAAAAGAAATCTTAATTTGTAATTACTCACATATTAATAGATCTATATCTCCTATTATTGAAGTGTTGGTTTGTTTTCAACTTGTAGATGCATCATAAGAAACAACAGCATATGGGATAAGTTAATGTTTAACAAAATACAGAAAATGATTGGAGGACGGGTGAAGATATTGATAACAGGATCAGCACCGTTAGAGCCAAAAGTCTTAGACTTCATTAGGTCAGCTTTTGGTTGTTTGGTACGTAACAACACAAGCTAAGAATTCTTTAATACTGACTGGTAATTCTTAATTTAAAATATGTTATATATGATTGAAATTAATTTGAATAAATTTCTAAAACTCATATTGGCTTAGTTTATAGCATAAGTCAGAAAGACAATATTTGAGTTATTTTGAATTATTTTGTGATTATAAGGTTTAAGACTTACCTGAGTCTATGCGGCCTGTGGAACACTTATAGCACAAAACTTAAAGTACGGGGAGTTTTGTATTAGATAAACACATATTAACTTCTGAGATATGGTTCAAGACCTTCAAAAAGCAAAATCATTATAGTTGAACTTCCCTTTTCAGACACAACAGAGTGTTAAATATGAGTTTCTCAAACATGGAACAAAACTATACATATTGAACATTTGCAAACCAAAATGTTCTAGGTATTGAACTGGATTTTATGTATCAAACAACACAAACATTGTTGATATATATAGTACTATATGCAAAAGAAATACCGTAGGTAAATTTTGTGTGGGCAATTTAGCAGGGAGTATTTTAGTAAAACACTATAAATTTGATTTTAAACTTAATAAACAATATACAAAACATGTATGAATACAAAAATGCAATCTGAAACATACTTCCAATAAATATGATATTAATAAGAGTAAATGGCCAAGACTGTGTGAGACACCCCGCCTCAAATTCCAGGTCTAGCTTCAAAGCAGCCATCATTAATGGACGCTATAGAGAAAGTGAATTTATAATAGACAGACCTCCATTACATTAACCAGAGCATTTATTTACAATATACAGATCTAGAGCATGTGTGAATTGTTGTTTTAGGTGATTGAGGTTTGTGACACACTTTATGGGATATTCGTATGTAATATGACATTGTATAATATATAACAATTTTTATATACATTTGGGGGTGGGGGGGGGAGGTTATTGTACACTATGTGGTATAAACATGTATGTATATAATATATTACAAAAATATATATTTGTATTAGATGATTGAGGGTTATTGTACACTATGTGGGATATATCTATATAATATATTATATTGGTAATATATATTTGTATTAGGTGATGGAGGGTTATGGACAGACAGAAGCAGCAGCTGGAGTTTGTTTTAATGTTCCTGGGGAGTATTTACCAGGTATTTATAGTGTGAGACTTATTTGAACTACAGTTTTATTTATATCTTAAATGTGTGTTAACTCTTGTTACCGATGCGACTACTTTATGATTTTGTAATTATTGTGTTGTATATCATGATCTGGTCACATTTTTAACGCCATTCTGTTATATCATTGTTTTATGCATATATACACTTAAAAGCAAAATAGATTAAGGTGCTTATGCAGGACTGATTGACAAGAATCAGCAACCCAATCCTTTTGAGTTGTATAGTATTTCATTTCAGTGAACTTAGCACTAATGTTACAGTCCACGAACTCTACCACAAGAACAAATTGTATATGATATGGGATGTCATGTGTATGCTGATTGTTTTATTGGGGTTTAACGTCCCTTCAACTCTTGTAAAAGTCATATCGAGACAGTGTCTGCTTGTAACAGTGTGCACTTATGGTGACTTTTTTATTATGCTGTTTCACTGAAATATCATGCCGCAGACACATTGACATGATAGTTCACTCGGTCACATTATCTCGACACCGAGCCAACCACACCTTCTCCTACCCAGAATTGCTGAGCGCTTGGCAGGGAGTGAGAAGGATTGCCAAATTTTAATGTCACGGGTTTTGACGAAGCTGGGATTTGAACCCCCGCCTTGGATTCAAAGACCAGCCTTTATTTAAAACCAATAAACTAATGGTCATGTAGTCATTTGTATTGAAGGTGCAAACAGGTGATTTCATTACTGTATCAGATATGATTTAGAATAGATAATTTGTTTTTTATTTTAAGGACATGTAGGTGCACCATTACCATGTTGCCATGTCAAAGTTGTAGATGTTCCAGAAATGAATTACTTTGCCAAAAATGACCAAGGGGAGGTTAATAGATTTCTTTTTTGTCTACTCGTCTGAAAATACTAAGTATAATTAGAGTTTCAACAACGATTTAATGGAAATTAATGATCATCAATAACAATACATGCAAATTTCAAATGTTCAATGTGTTCACATAATTTTTTTCATTTTTAAAAGGAAGCAATCCAAAATTTCCCCTGAAACTAGTTCCAGGTTTAGTCAAACTATCTTTGAAAATTAGTTCCAGGTGATCGTCAATATCTGTCTGGATCTCTTGTTTTTAAAATGATCAAAAGTATTAGACCTCCGTGTGCAGGAAAAAGTGTCAAGCTCATTATGGAGCAAGTGTTTTAACAGGTCTTTTTCACATTTTCTACAAATTAAAATGAAACAAAACTTTGATTTTCAATGAATTTGATAAAACAGTCTATATTTTATAGCAAAATTTAGCTGTATTAGTTATTCTATATGTTAATAACTTTTTGTTTTGAAAGGTTTGTGTAAAGGGCCCAAATTGTTTTGTTGGATATTATAAAAACCCAGAGAAGACAAATGAGGCCATTGTTGAGGGCTGGCTGCACACTGGAGACGTGGGTGAATGGTTACCTGTGAGTAGATATCACATTTCCTTATACTGTATATGATGCTAACTACAAGAGATGTCACTTCACACAGTAACACTTCATCATGTAGTCCAATCATTGTGTTCATCAACAGCCAATCTTACAGTGTGAACATATTAGAAACATTGTTATACCAATACATTACTTTAAAGAGTTGTCCTGCCGTGCCATGCAAAATTTCAGATTGACAGTTTTAACATTACGATTTATATATAATGCATATATTGAAAGCATGGGAGATTTGATTATTTAATTTGTCAACCTTGGACACAGTTATGAAGTGAGAGTTAAACTATAAATAGAATGATGTGGTGAACATTGTACCAAAGATACAATATGTCTGTAAAGTTGGCTTTGGTATTTTACAGAACCACTTATAGACAAAAAAATACAATTAACATCTTTTGGTTAATACTTAGATTGTAGATATTTTGAAAATTGGAATAAAACACTGTTGAAGAAGGTATTAGTTAGGTTAGTTATGAAAAGTTAGTATTAAAACATCATATATCAAGTTTATAAGTCGTTCGTTTAAATTGTCTTAAGTTTGGGCTCCATCTTTGTAGATCATAAAATCTTGCCCACAATAAACCAAAATTGATTGCATGTAGACGTGTACATATTTTCTGTGGTATAATCAATGTGTTAATTTTCTTTGGCACTTTACTTCTATAAAAAGGTCTTTAATGTATCACAGAAGTGGCATGTTAACACATTTATAATATTCATTCAGCTTTATAGTATGCAGCAGACAATAACTTTATTGATATCTGCAGAATTTGAATTTTCTTTTGACTAATTCTGCATATATATGATCTATTTTGATGATCTATTTCTAGAATGGAGCATTGAAAATAATTGACAGAAAGAAAAATATTTTTAAGTTGGCTCAAGTAAGTATAATTAAGCTATAGACCATCAACTTCATACCTGTCAACTCACCCTATTTGTCAGGGTCACACTCGGAAACAGGACCCTCCACCCAGAAAAAATCATTACCTGAATGGGTCATCATTTCACCCGATTCTTTAATCTATGACGCGAAAAGACCTGAATTCTCCAACATCAAAATGAATGTAAAATCCCATGCCACGTTTTTGATGCCATCCTCGGACTTCATCGATGTATTGAAAAGAGACATCCAAAAGTATGGTGTTTACAATGTGTTTTTACAGTCGACTGTAGGCTGTCAAATTATTTGAAAGGTGTCAACAAGTAATTATAGGTGACGATGTCAGTGTCGAGTTGACAGACGATGTGCCTTGACGTGTGACTAAGATAGATTATTGTTTGGACATTTAACAATGCATGTAAATTGTTTGGTACTTATCGTTATGAACACTTATTGCGGTGCAATACTTTTATGTTTTTGAGATCTTGACTTGATACACTTCATGTACTTGTTTTTCATAATAAACCATTTATAAATCATTATAACGAAAACGCATTGCAGTGCAATAATTTCAGTTTATTATGGACACATTTTTGAGGTCTTGACTCTGTTAAAGTGGTAATATTCTTCCAGTTTACTAATTTTTTGAAACTTAAGAAACACAAGTAATTAATAATTCTTTTCTCGTGAAAAAGTGTACTACTGCTTTGCCAACCGGCAAAGAATAGACATATGAGAGTAAAATGTTATTTTGTCCATTTATTGCATTTTTGTCTGGAAGGTAATAAATGGCGGATAGTCATGCCCCTTATTCCGATGACCCTGTCGTGAACTTTATAACCAGTTTTACAGAGCATGTGTACGCTCACTTGATAAAAAAAAATGTGCTACAACAACAATAATGAATCGCGGTCGAAAGCCACCACTCACGATTTAAACCAAAAAAAACCCAGACAGGTAATGTCACCATATATAAGAGTTGTATTGGTTTTTTTTAATGTTTTATGTTCGGTTGAATGAAGTGAATTAGAACATCAGTTAATTTAACGAAAGTATTCAGGTTGAATATTATTTGTAAACACGTACACCTGTATAGCATAGCTATTGTTGACAACGTGGGTTGAAATGTCTTTGTGAACAGCGCTCAGCACTATTAAGGCAGGTTAACAGTAGTTTTTGGGGACCAGCTTAATCGTTTGATTTTACAAAGACTTCGGTAATTTCCGAAGGTCAAGGTTCCGAATTTTAATTAGGCAGCATCAACTGGAAAATACCTGATTTCTATCTATTGTTTACTCGATTACATCACATTTTATATTCATGCAACTGATATTCCTATTCTATTCTAGGCATTTACTTGATGTTTGTAGCTGATTTTGGTTTATTGAAATGTATTGTTTTGGAGAATATTACAGCTTTAAAGAAGTTCATCATATTACTTTATAATACTTTGTTGAGTTTCTATTTTATAACCCTGTCCACAAATCAGCTATAAATCATTTAAGTGGAAGAAAGAGGGCCTTATCTGGCCATGATTCATGTGACAGTCGGAACACAAAAAGAAAGAGTTATTTGTGTACATATCAAAACGTATGTAAAAAGGAATTCACTTGGGTACTGACCAGTGATAAAAGTATCAATGAGGCATTTTTTTGCAAAACATTGCAAAACGTTTAATTGTAGTCTTAGCATCAGTTATTGAGCTAGAAATGACCTAATAAGACATGCTAAATTAGACAAACATGCGATGGAAACTTCATCTGCAACAATGATCTATAATAAAAGCTACATGTAAACTTGTCTTTATTGGTTTCAAAACATGTTCAATGTACCGTATATAATTAAAATCTTTTAAAAGAGGTCGAAAATCCTGCTACGCGTTATGACCCTGATTTGAAAAGCACAAAGAGGGTCATCACCCTGATTTGTGTTCTGAGAGGTATGCAAGCGCTGTATTGATGCAATATAACTATGGTATTTTCTATGGGTCTTCAAAGGGTATATGTAGCTACAATGTAGACACTCGTAAGATGCAATAAGATCTGACCAAAAAACCTGAAAATTGAGAGAATTTAAATAGAACTTAAAGTCATACCAATAAGTTAGGAAACTCTGGCAGAAACACTTTTTATAGTGCCATTTTATAGTACAGGGTAAATAGATAAATATATAATTATGAATCTTAATGTGTATATACTGAAGTGACTGCCTGTTGTTTTCTAAAATTGAAGGACGTTTTTGATATTTCAGGGAGAGTACATTGCCACTGAAAAGATAGAAAATGTTTATATGAGAAGTGAATATGTGGCTCAAGCTTTTGCTGAGGGTGATAGTTTAAAAGTAAGTGTTGTTACTGTAAATTTAGAGTGATAGTTTAAAAGTAAGTGTTGTTACTGTAAATTTAGAGTGACAGTTTAAAAGTAAGTGTTGTAACTGTAAATTTAGAGTGATAGTTTAAAAGTAAGTGTTGTTACTGTAAATTTAGAGTGAAAGTTTAAAAGTAAGTCATGAGAAAGTTTTCATAGAAAGTTATGACAAAGATTACACAGAAATTTGTGACAGAGTTTACACAGAAAGTTATGACAAAGATTACACAGAAATTTGTGACAGAGTTTACACAGAAAGTTATGACAAAGATTACACAGAAAGTTGTGACAGAGTTTACACAGAAAGTTATGACAAAGATTATACAGAAAGTTGTGACAGAGTTTACACAGAAAGTTATGACAAAGATTACACAGAAAGTTAGGACAGAGTTTACACAGAAAGTCATGAGAAAACTTACACAGAAAGTCATTAGAAAGTTAACAAAGAAAGTCACAAGATTAGGTTGTCACAGAAAGTTAGAGTAAGTTTACAATGAAAGTCGGGGGAAGTTTTCACAGAAAATCATGAGAAAATTTAAAAGAAAGTTATCTGAAAGGCAAAGCTACCCCTGAAAATCATGAGAAAGACAGTAGAACTCAAGGGAAACTGTATATAAAGATGTGTGTAACTATATAGACTTCAGCTGATTTATAAATGCAAATGAAATTTACTGAAAGTAAAAAAGTTCTATTTTATCCATTAAGTTAATTTACATATCTAGTTTAAGCAAACAGATAACACAAAATATAATAATGTTCTTTTTTTTCAGCCATATCTGATGGCAATTATAGTTCCAGATCCGGAGGTTGTGTTACCTTGGGCAAAAACTGAAGGACTATCATCAGACATGAAAACGCTCTGTAATAATTCTGTGAGTGTAATTATGTATATACTGCAAGCTTATATATATAGTATTGTTTATATGTTAATAGCATACTGATGTCCAAGCATTTGTTTGTTTGAAATACTTGTTAAGTTCTAATTACGGCAACAAATGATAACTGTACCTGTATTGTCATCAGTTGTTGTCTGTTATTGGTCCAATAGTTTTTAGCTCACCTGAGCCGAAGGACTTGTGTGAGCTATCTTTTTTCTAGTAAACTAGATGGTCTAGAGCTTAATGTTTTGGTATGTAGTAGCCTTAAGGTATGGAGAACCAAGTTTGTTCAAGGGGTAACTCTTGGGTCAAAAAAGGGTTACACTTTTTAGGGTCAAAGTTAAACACTATTATGGCAAATATGTTAACTTTCACATTTTTTACTTCTTGTCCAAAACAACTGGACCAATTTCACCCAAACTTAGTAGAAGGCATCCATAGGGGGAGGGAGTTTATACTTGTTCAAATGAAGGGGTCAAAAGGGGGAAAATTTGACAAAATATCACAAATCTTCTTGTAATACACTAGAAGGCCTAGAGCTTAATGCTTTGGTATTTAGAAGCTTTAGGGCATGGAGAACCAAGTTGGTTCAAGGCGTGACCATGGGGTCAAAAATAGATACTAGATGGGGCCAAAAGGGACTTAATGCTTTGATTTAGTAGTAACTTGAGGGCATAGAGAACCAAATTTGTTCAAGGTGTGACCCTTATAGTCGACGCAATAACACCTTGAATATACGCAGCGAGTCAGTGCATCGGTAGACCAGCGTCGTAGGTTTGTGTAGTGTAAGCAGTGAGCGATCGATATGATTTATTTTTAGCTTGACTGGGCGGAGCTTATGCCGAACTGGCGGGAAACACACGTAGTTCTGTAGTAGGCACTATCCATGAATGACTTCGTTGAAGCCCTCGATCCCGGCCTTCTAACATATAAACAAGAACTTTATATGCGTTCTGTGACATCTGAGAACACGTTAAAATATCTAAGACCATGATAGGCAGAAGAATCTCTGCCTCTCGAACGAATGCCGTTTTTTTGTTTTAATGGCAGAGTTCCTTGATCTCTATTAAAAAGACGTGGCTAACAAATCTTGATTGCCGACGTCAGAATTTCATTAAATATTGTCTATATTGTTGCGATTGTGTGGGCAAGTCTGTAAAAGGGTTTTTCAAACTGCAATCTCATTTCATTATTTGCAAAAGGAATTTGTTATACAGTGTGTCTAGGGTAGCCCAATGGCAAATAATAACTTTTTTCAAGATTTTCCACAATGGTTGAGTGACACGAGTTGGAACTTGCGAGAAAGGTGCACATGCTGTTGTTTACATGTGGAAATATGTTGATCAAATGGACAATCTGGGTTACTTATGGTTCATTATGGATTTAAATAGTGACACTCAACCGTTATGCAGGAAGTATGTTACACTTTTACATATTTAAGGGTCTTAGCTATAGTTTGACCTTGGAAACAGGTTTCGGGAGATTCTTTTTTATGGAAATGATATAATTTTTTGTGTTGTGCACAATTGTAGCAACTGGCTGTATATATTACACACCGTACATTTGCTTCATATTTTCATTTTTTATGAAGCAAAAATGCAGAGAATTGAGGTTGGTCATTAAATATGTTAAAAGCTCCATGATCTTATAATTATGATTTGATGTTCTTACAAATATATATTTTTCATGACCTTTGCCTAATTTGGATTGACCTTATTAACAATTGACCTATATATACATATACACATGGTTTTAATTTTAACGCACTTGGATGAACAGTTACTACATGTATATAATATATAAAAATATCTAAATTAAGACATGCATAATTCACCAAAGAAATTTTGAAATCATAAGCCCATACATATCAGCTTCATTTATTATTATCTTTCCATTCATTGGTGTAATTCAAAGAATAAGTTCTAATTATCACCAACCTAGCTATATTGAAGTTACATGTATATGTACATGTAAAATAGCTAGAATTAACATGATTTGAAAGAGAAACTCCACCTCAAATCTTTATTACCGATGAAATAGTAATAGTTTTCAATTTACCTT
>JAUMGZ010219585.1:0-11539 GCA_032359645.1 Pododesmus macrochisma
TCACAGATTTCATCGTACACACATATAGGAATGTTCATTATATATCTAATGATGCTGTCATATCACAGATTTCATCGCACACACATATAGGAATGTTCATCATATATCTAATGATGCTGTCATATCACAGATTTCATCTTACACACATATAGGAATGTTCGTTATATATTTAATGACGTTTCGTCTGATCTAATTACAAACGTCTATTTTTCACATTAGAAGCATTAGATACTTTTGATTTTACAAAACTCTTTTTCTGTAAACTATAATGCTTTATTTGTTTAAATCATTGGTACATGTATTTAGATATGAACACCTCGGATATTTCTGACTTAATAATGTGTAACTATTGTAAAATTAATATTTAGTTTGTATTTCGATACCACAAATCGAACGAGCTTATTGTTGTAATTTATATTTCCCTTTTTACGTCTGGTTTTGCTATTACACCAATAAAAACAGCTTATTGTGAATTGTAATCTTTATTTTACTTTTTTCGTCTGGTTTTGCTATTACTCCAATCAATGGTGTCTTTTCCTCAAATCAAAGAAGTCCTTTTCTAAAGGTACCATCGACTACCACTTCCACTTCCACTACCACTACTACTACTACTAAACACACATTTACATTTATAAACATTTACGTTTATTTACACATGTGCGGGTGCTGCTCTGTATACATATGGGTGCTGAAAAAAATGGATTGTCCTAATCCTTCTGACCGTATGTTATGACATCCTTCACGAAGTCTTTAAATTTTCGAAGGCACATATTATATTGGTTGTGTGTTTTTCAATTTTATGACAAAGAAAGTGATACTGTAATTTGCTTGCTGATGTAGTCCACATATCAAGATTATATCTTAAAGAGACGAAAAACACAATCAAGTATACAAGATGACGGGACTAAAGACTCCCAGTGAATACTATAAATCTATTTTTCTGAATAATCTTTTTCAAATTATTGTACTATTTTTAAGAATATCTTAACAAAAAGCCAGCTGTACCAAAAATCTAAAACAATTCTTTTCGTCAAGTAATATTTAAACAAATTTGATTGCCTAAGCACGCTGGAAGTGTTATATGTACGTACATCACGCAATGGCGCTTCGGCCGTTTGGGAGTAGCTGTATGTTCAGTTATGTTGTCTGCTAAATTGTTTTCTGTTGGTTTTTAAAGGAACAAATTGCGCTAAAAATGGCTATAGATAGATGGAATAACCTTATCTAATTATAGTAAGCTCAACCTGGTATTCTAAAAGTTTTTGGTTTTAACGGAATGAGGTCGGGAATTTTGTTGTAATCACCTTGACATGTATCGACGTCGATTACCTTTACTCTTTATATAGTGTATACAGTACAAGTGGACAGAAAAAGTCGATGTTTTTACTTTTTTATTCATTTATTGATGAAACTTCAGATGCCTGTGGTAAGAGTTACTTGTATAACATATTTTGTATTAAAACTAGCCTTAAAAGTATGAAAAGAGTTTTAATAGTTTTAAAATTGCTTTGTATACATCTGTCACTATATTTTATATATACTGCTACATGTAAATAGAGTTTTAATACAGTACAAACCTTGTCCTAGTTTTGGAAATCTCTGGTGTATACATGTATTAAGCAAAACTGAGATGTATACAAAAATGCAACCTGAATCATGCCTCCGATAAATATGATATTTATAAGAGGAAGGCGCACAACTCTGTGTGAATTACCCCGTCCCGAACCCCAGATCTTGCTCGAAGCTGCTGTCATTAATGGACGCAAGAGAAGAATTAATTTTGAGTAGGCAAGCCTTCAGTAAATCAAAGTTACAGAGCTAAAGAGGCAACGGTGACAAAATTCACGATGGTTATGATGGAAAAAAACCATACCCAATAATAATACAAAATTTTCTTGCCAAAATTTAAAATGTGCACGTAGTCAAACTATATCACTCAATATTTCTATGGTTACACAGAATGAAAATATTTCAGAGAGACAGTTTTCAAAAATCCATGAGAATTCAAATAAACATCTGTTACAGTTTATCAAGTCACTTCTTTTTTTTCTGATAAATTTAAAGTTTGACTGACATTTCTGATTTTCTCTAAAGTCAACAGGAAATTTTTCATTATATTTGAAAAAGGAATAATTTTGATTGATCTCTCAGTCAGTAATACACGTTTAGTTTGAGCACAATTTAAGAAATTTTCATAATCTAAAAGAAACAAATTATACAGAGTACAGTATATAGTTTTCAAATCAAACTTGTCCTTGTACCAGAGAATAATACATACATTTTAAATGTGAAAGTACCTATGGTGGACATTCTTCTACTTAAGTAAATACCTTAAATTGAAAATGCTGCTGCCTAAAATTAAATGTTTTAAAGTTATCTGTACCAAGAGAAAAAAAGAATTATGTGCATTAATATCCAAGACTTAGAAATTGTGCAATTTTACTCAAAATTAAAAAAAAATCTCATGTAAAGTTAGAGAAGAGTATGTATAATAACACCTCTCAAAGGACTCGCCCTCTTTCCTGAAATTACTTAATTGTTTTGATTTGTCCATACTAATTGCAGTTTCTCTTACTATTAAATACAGAAATATCATTTCCTTGCCTGCCCTATTCTGCAGGAAAGCAACTGCAGAAAAGAAATGAATTTTGTCTAGGCAAGCTATACGGAAGAAGTGCAAAATATTGATGCTTTGTGAATATAAATTGATAGAATCAATTTTAATTATAAGTATCAAACCAAAGGTTGATTGGACATGTGTGATATTTCCATAGTTATTGCTGTTGCTTTGGTATGATGTCCAAGTAAGAAAGAGGTATTGAGTTGTCACATGTATACCATAACACAATTAAACACCATTATGATAAACATGTAAAATGTATATGCTGTTTAGAATTTATTATGTGAAGATCTAGGCCACTAAGCAACAAATATGTTTTTAATTTATTGGATTTTCCGCTTCACCTTAAATCAAAATTACTTGGTAAACATTAAGTTAAAACAGTACAATCAACATTATGTGATTATTTTAATGTGATATATATGTGATGTTCAATTTACAGCTAAACCCAGATGAAAATTAAGCGTCAAACACACAAGTTTGAGTCAATTTAATAAGCGAAAGCATCGCGGCGGGTGACACGTGTTTTACAGGAAACGCTTTACCATATAGCGAGCACCTGATTTCGCTTCTAGTTGTTTAATAGAAGTTCGTGATTTTTCCATTTTTAGTTAATAAATGTATATTTGGTTCATTTTTATGTGTGCGTCCAACGTTTTCTTATTGTTTGCCAATGTCCATGGACTTACGGCCTTAGAATATCGTCTTGGTTTGTCGATTTACTATTTTATTGTATTGTGTAATATTTAATTGGTTGGATGTTGTAAATTTTCAACTTTGAATACGATATAGATGTAGAGACTTAAGCTTGACTAAGCTATATAGAAGCTATAAACCATGTATATATAACATTATTAATTATCTTCCTCCGACATAAACGCACACGCACACACAAATATATATATTCACATTAACAACTTTTTCTAACATTAACAGCACTGTATATGTATTTGAGTTTCTGTTGATCTGTAAGAGTGATGTACATATTAATACTTGTGGATGAGATGCATCTTTACTTAAGTACATATTTATACTTCTATGTGTATAATGTACATCTCATTTGTATATACTATTATATTAAATAGTAGTCTTCATTCATATAACGGCAATAGAGCTGTCTCTTTAACAGTAAGCTCTGCGATGTTTGTTACAGCTACGTGAAAGATGCAGATGCAAGGTAAGGTATACAAGCTTGTGTTGTACATAGTACAGAGCAGATATAATTCATATATTTTTTAGAGTGCTCCAAGTTGGTAAACATTTAATGGTACCCGATTCAAAATATTTATCAAATTGTGATATTCCTCTCACACTGGGATTAGGCGTTTTGCCTGTGATAAGTATTGTTTTATTGGTTTCCCTTTCAGCTTGTAATTTTGTCTATTTATTGTGAGTAAAGTAATCGCTATAAGAAGTTAATGATCTTGTGATAACGAGAAATATAAATGATTTTCAGTTGAACAACCGTTTCATTGAGAATTGCCTTCAATAGTATGCTTCATTTAAACACACACACACACACACACACACACACACACACACTGTTTTTCAAGGCCATAAAAAGTCAAATGTGAAGATGAAAATTCCTTGGATGTACATGTATTATTGTACATTGTTATAAGCCTATGACAAGCCGGTGTGGAATTTAATCTGTATTTATTAATATCTATAAATAAAGTGTTAATAATGTTTTAATATTAATGATGGCGACAGGCCATGACCGACTGCTTTCAGTTTGTGTTAATTTTGGAATGAAATAAGTACGGTTAAGACAGGTAACAAGAACTTGTCAACGTGTATTTTATTGATTGGTATAACTGTGATTAGACCAACAGTTTCATGAAATCGATGCGTGTTAATGCATGATTATAGCGCATCAGTTGAAAAACAGTATGAATCGAATCAACAGAACGAGAGACATTGACAACTGAACAATAACTTCGTCAAACAATTAAGCAACAGAATGTAAGTAATTTAATTGACATCACAACAATCATCAAGAATAGTATTCCATGCGAACCGACTTAGGACGGTCACCCAGAACGAAACCAGGCGGACGATAAAAGAGTTGATTTTGGATTTCAAATTGTATATTACCCATGGCTTGATGGAGATATTCCACGACTTCCATCATACGGCAGCAATATTTTTCAATTACTTCGTTATGCTCGAGCTTGTTCAGATGTCAATAAATCAAAAAATCATTAATTAATATTAGAAAATCAATCAGATCAGGTTGCTTTACACCGGAATGACGCGGAAGCATCGCGGCAGATGACACATGCGTAGCAGGAAACGCTAACCTTATTGCGAACACATAGTTTCGCTTCAAGTTCGTGATTTTGTTTTTAGGTAATCAATGTATATTTGGTCATTGTTTCTATGTGCAGTGCTTTTTAGATATCGTCTTGGTTTTTCGTATTTTCTACTTTTTTGATATTAATAATACCAAAATGCAAACTCAAACATACCTCCAATAAAATATTGTATTTATAGTTTGAAAGAGCCAATACTCTGTGTAAGGCACCCCGTCCCGAACCCCAGATCTGGTTCCGAAGCAGCCGTCAATCATGAACGGTATGGAGAAAATTAATTTAGAATAGACATTACCTCGGTTAATCAAAACTACACAGACAAAGGGGAGGCGAAATGTAAAATTCACGATGGTAATACTTGACAAAACCCACACCCAAACAATAATAAAATTGTCTTGCAATATCTTCTTAAATATTCGTGTAGACAAAATGGTAATTCATTGATATTAATATATACCGATTGAATTCAACAACGGCTTGCCATAGGAGCCCTTATATTTACATAACGAGATAGTGTTCTAGTTATAACGATAAAGTTATATCGTAATAGGAAAACTCATTGTATGGGCAGGATGAAAAACAAATATTCTATAAAACATAGCACGTTATTTCACTATGGTTCTTGTTCTTTATTTTGATATATTAAATTATTTCTTTTCAAATGGATGGCAGCATGATACATAAAACCAAGGACGGTCGGTTTGTAGGAACTGTTCTAGCAAGACTTGTAAAGAAACTGTATGATGGCTTTTTACGTAAGTTCTCTTTAAATCATGTGTAAACAAACCTTTGAATAACTATGTCATGTTATCACCTTCTGTATTCTATTATATTTATTTTGGGAAACGAATCCTTTATGTTTATAAAGCAAAAATTAGACATCCGGAAGACGACCGCCATGAATCACTATAGAGCAGTACAAGCAGGAGTAACATTCGTACGACCACCAATGGTTAGGTTAGATTATAAGAGCACACGACTTACTTTGATTCTTTCTATAAAAGCATTCCCTTACTTTTCGCGCATATTATTTAATTGCTATTCGTTGTATATGTCGAGGTGACGTTAAACCACATTTATGTAGCCACGCACCTGTTGAATTACAAAATGAAGTAGTTTTGTCAATTATGTATGATATGAAATGGATTAAGTTTATTTCTTATATCTAAAATGATTTCTTTGAGTATACTGTCGGTAAATGGATGGCCTCGTGTGTGTGTGTGTGTGTGTGTGTGTGTGTGTGTGTGATAATACACCGGCTATTTCTACATTCTACTTTATTTTGTTCTCTGTCATTAATAAGCTAGCACTATCCGGTTGTTAATTTGCTAGCACTATCCGGTGTTTGATATATCATTAAATACCGTGTCCGATGTATAGAAACATATGCTTCCGTTTGCCATAAAGTAAACGTTTAATGAGACTTAAATATAGCAATACTATTGTTATCACTGTCTTTCTACGTTTGATCAACTTTGGTGTCTACCTTTAGTGATGTATTTTAAAAGTCTCATAATGGTCACTCTTCATGCTATACACATATATTATTGATAACACCCATCTTAGTGGTGTATTTCAGAAGTGTTCACTCTCGTCTTTCTTATCATATTATTTTTCATATATAATGTTTATTTTTGGTGAATTGTTTAAGATTTGATTTTATATATTTGGAGATCACCAACGCGGTTGCTAAGCTTGGAATGTTCGCTTAGTGTGCGGAAGGTCGCAGGCTCGATCACAGCCTCCTCTGACCTTGCTTTAAGCACTTTTAATACAAAAAACATGCCTCCAATAAATATGATATTAATAAGAGGAACGAGCTAATACTCGGTGTGAGACGCCCCCGTCCCGAACCCCAGATCTTGCTCAAAGAAGCCGTCATTAATGGACGCTATAAAGAAAATTAATTTTGAATAGACAAGACTTCGGTAAATCAAAGCTACAGAGCTAAAGGGTAAACGGGAAACGAATTCACGATTGTTATGATGTAAAAAAAACCTTACCCCAGCAATAACACGAAATTGTCTTGCCAAAGTTTTGAATGTGCTCGTAGTCAAAATAGGAATTTTTAAACGTATTCCTGTAGACACATGTTTCGAACAACCCAGTTCTCATCAGCAAAGGTGACGTAATAATTCATATAGAATTAAATATTATCAAAAGACAGGCAGGCAGGCAGGCAGGCAGGCAGGCAGCGAGACAGACAGACAGACAGACAGACAGACAGACTTCAATAAATAAAGAGCCAAAATTTACATCTGTAACTTCTTAGGTCGGGAATTCAAAAATAACTTGCAGAACGTTATGAATCTGGAACAATCAGTATAACAGGTGTTCGGAAGCAAATGTTAATGGGTTATGGTTACCCTTTGGGCAAGGCCGCCTGCAGAGGCAACCAACAAAGTGATAAAAACACAACAATGCAATCTGTAGCATGCTTTCGATATATATGATATCTATTAGAGAAAAGAACCCCAGATCTTGCTCGAAGCAGCCGTCATTAATGGACGCTATAGAGAAAAATAATGTAGAATAGACAATACTTTTTGTAAATCAAGGCTACACAGCCAAAGTTGAAACGATAGGAGAAGGACTGGTTGGCTCGGTGTCAGAATAATATGACCGAGTGAAGTGTTATGTCAATGTGTCAGCAGTGTGATATTTCTGCGAGTCAGCACTATAAAGTTGCCATCCGGTCACAAAGAAATACCGTCTCGATATGACTTAGCCACTAGTTTAAAGAGACATTAATTCCCAACAAGCAAACAAGCAAACATAGCTATCGCTTCTTTAACGTCACCTTTGCTGATGTGAACTGGGTTGTTCGAAACACGTGTCTAGAGGAATACGTTTAAAAATGCCTGTTTTGTCTACGCGCACTTTTTAAATTTTTGCAAGACAATTGTGTATTATTGTTGGGGTATGGTTTTTGTACATTATTGCCATCGTGAATTGTTTGTCACCGTTTCCCCTTTGGCTCTGTAGCTTTTATTTACCGAAGTCTTGTCAAAGGGGGTGTCTCGCATGGAGTTTTGAATCTTTCCCCTTATAGATATCATATTCATCGGAGGCATGTTTCAGATTGCATTTTTGTATTCTTTGAATTAGTACCTAAAGATATATTGTCAGTCGGTGTAAAATAGTAAATCGAAAAACCAAGTCGATACTCTAGGCCGTAAGTCCATGGACATTGGCAAACAATAAGAAAACGTTGGACGCACACAGAAAAATGGACTAACTATACATTTATTAACTAAAAATGGAAACATCACGAACTTCTATTAAAAAACTATTAGTGAAACCAGGTGCTTGCGATATGGTAAGCGTTTCCTGCTACACATGTGTCACCCGCCGCGATGCCTCCGTGTCATTTCGGTGTATGGTAACCTTTTCCACTATTTAAAAAAGAGCAAGTGTCACCATGAAATAGAGATATCTATAATTGAAATAGAAATATCTGTATTTCAAATAGAAAAATCTTAATTTTATATTCAGATATATCTAATTCAACAAAAAATAGATATATCTGTATTTCAATTAGACATATCTTAATTGGACAAGAAAAAGAGATATCTCTTATCAAAATACAGATATATCTATTTGAAATACAGATATTCAATTAAAGATATCTCGAATTCAACTAGAAATAGTGATATCTGTATTTTATATAGTGATATCTCTAATTAAAATAGAGATATCTTTAATTGAAATAGAGATATCTGTATTTCAAATAGAGATATCTCAATAGGACACAAAATAGAGATTAACGATATCTGTATTTCAAATAGAGATTTTGCCATACGCAGTGACCCAGTGGTTAGGGCACTCGCTTCGTGCTGGTAGATTGGTGGGATCCCGGTCAGGTCAAAACATAAGACATTAAAATTAGGCAATCTTCTCGCTCCCTGCTTAGCGCACAACATTACTGGGTAGGATGAAGCCTGGGTAGCTCCGTGTCAGATAAATGTGACCGAGTGAAGTATCATGTCAATGTATTTGCGGCTTGATATTTCAGTGAGACATCAATATGAAGTCGCCATAAGTGTGCACTGTTGCAAGCAGACACCGTCACGATATGACAAACATGTTCACATGAGTTATAGGGACGCTGTACCCCAATAAAACAAACACTTTGATATGACTATGAGCTATACACAACACGTTGTAAGAAGCGTGTTGTGTTGTAATAATGTTGTGTTTTAAGGACCTGTCATTGTGTGCGAAATCAATTCTCGCCTTCGATTGGAATAGGTATAGTAACCAACACTCTCGATAATGATCTTTTTTCAATTTTACTCGACAGAGCCTCGTTAAATAGTAATATATTGAATTATAATCTCATGTGTTATTAACCATCACATACTAAAACTAGGAGAAGAACCTGTATAAGGTAAAAGTGCTTTGTAATGCATATTGTTATTTATACAATAGCATCGTATGAGGTTCCGGCGCGGTGGCCGAGTGGTTGGCATGTTCGCCTCGTCGGTGTCGGTGCACTTGTGAAGAGGATCCGCGATCGCGGGTTCGAATCCTGGTGGCGCCATATCCCAAGACATTAAAATTGGGCACTCTTTTCGCTCCCTGCTTAACACGCAGCCTTAATGGGTAGGAGAAGGACTGGTTGGCTCGGTGTCAATATAATGTGACCGAGTGAAGTATCATGTCAATATGTCTGCGGCGAGATATTTCAGTGAGACAGCACTATAAAGTCGCCATAAATGCGCACTATCGCATGCAGACACCGTCTCGATATGACCTAAAATGAGTTAAAGGGACGCTAAACCCCTATAAAACAAAACAAACATCTTATGAGGTACACTGTAAAATTTAAGTTGACACTGGCCAATTCATAATAGAATTTGGTTGTATCAGTATAAATGCAAAACTGGTGGCTTGGTAAAAAGAGGCCCATTTGGCCATTAACGTCCATCTGGATCAAGCACACCTGTAAGTATATTTTTGGCATATAAACACTTTTGAACCCAGGGTCATGGCTTGAAGGAACTTGTGTCTCCGTGTCCTTTAGTTACAACATGTTATATCAAAGCATCAATATCTAGGCCATCCAGTTTAAAAGAAAAGGTTTGGAATAACGATATATTTTCCCTATTTGGGGCTCAAAAGTTGCACCCCCTGAAGATCGAGACCAAATCAGTTGAACAAATATGAAGCCCCATTCTTGTATTAAGTTTGAATGAAATTGCTCCCGCCGTTTTGGTCAAGAAATCAAAAATGTGAAGAGATAACATATTTGCTATAAAGGGGTTAAAGAGAACGACAATGACGGACGGATGACGGACGGGATTTGTATAAGAAACGTCCACCTTGGACATTCGGTCCAGATGGATTATAAGTACTGTCTCCGTTCACTATAATATCCATCAGCAAGACATAGTGAAAAATTATATAACATACTTAATAACAACCATTGATTGTTCAGGTTGCATTTTTGTATTCTTAAGGAAGGCCATGCATGTTTTGCATATTTATAAAAAACAACCAAACTAACTCATGTTTGCACTGTGCAGTCGGTTGAAATGGGGTGTTTTCCTTCTTGTTAGCTCATCTTTGTCGAGCTTTGTGAAAGGTTAGACGAAATCATAGGCCTTAATAAGAGGAATAAATGCGTAATGAACTAAATGGAATTTTAGTCAATACTTTATTATTGATTGATTGAACATATTTTATTGTCAAAATGCAACGCAAAATAACAAATGGATTAGACAACAGGCATGCTTATACAAGTCTTTTCCTAGCTTCCAGTAAATTGGCATATGACAATAATAAATGAATTAATAACAATTAAATTTAAATATTTCGGAACTAATTATGAAACATAATATTTGTCATTTTCACACACACTTCCGCACATACATTCACACGTTCATAACATAACACTTTATAACTAGGTAAATGTAAACATAGAGGCTCCATGTAATGAGATACTTTCACTTTTGACGTTAGACTGCTTGGTCGTAAGTAAAAATTACATTTTTGAATTAAATATTACGGAATTAACCAACACATACAAAGGACCAAATAAAACGCCAACTAACATTAAAGGTAAGAAGAAGGTCATTGCTATATAGTGCTGAAATTGTAAAAACAAAAAACCAAGACGATGTTCAAAAGCCGTACGTCCATGGACATGAGCAAAAAAAGGAAAACACAGGACGCAGACATAAAAAAGAACCAAATATACATTTATTTACTAAAAAGGGAAACATCACAAATTTCTTTTTTTAACAAAAACGCCGATAAACATCAACGTAAAGAAGAATGAGTAACATCGGAATTACATAATCTGACGACAAAGGATAAGAATACTAACATCGAACGTGAAGAAGAAAAAACGACATGGAATTTAGAGATATTGACACCCAAGGACTATTTTTAATTCCATTGTTCCTATTTTCAATGTTAGTTACTCGCTTTTATATATTCAAGATGTTTTTCGTCGAGGGCGGGGTCCTCTCACCTATTTGGTTGGTTTGACGTAAGTTTTAATAACCACCCCCCCCCCCCCTCCCCTAAACATAAACAGTCGCATTTGGCTGGTTAGTTCTTGTGGTGACTTTTTGATAAAGCTATTGTTTGTTTGTCA
>JAUMGZ010219596.1:0-11538 GCA_032359645.1 Pododesmus macrochisma
CTGACCACACATGTTACATTGACCATCAGATTTAACGTAGCTATAGTCTGACCATACATATTAAATAAACTGACAATACAGATAATACTGTCTGACCTTACAAGTTATACTGACCAAACTTTGACCATACATACATTGTACATATATTATACTGACCACACATGTTACATTGACCATCAGATTTAACGTAGCTATAGTCTGACCATACATATTAAATAAACTGACAATACAGATAATACTGTCTGACCTTACAAGTTATACTGACCAAACTTTGACCATACATACATTGTACATATATTATACTGACCACACATGTTACATTGACCATCAGATTTAACGTAGCTATAGTCTGACCATACATATTAAATAAACTGACAATTCAGATAATACTGTCTGACCTTACAAGTCATACTGACCAAACAAATTACATGCTGTAAGCTTAAGTGTAACGACTACTTTAATAATAGCCATACATTGTTTATGCTGTCCCATAGCAAAATACAAAATGTCAAGTTAAAATTTACCCAATTAATAAACTTTGTCCAATTTTTATTCCCAATGTTAAACACAAAACAAACTTTTTTCTTACCAAATGTCGCCCAAATAATATATCATTTTGTGTGCGTAATTAACCCAATATTTAAACCATGTTCATGTACTACACATACAGTATAGATATAGCTATGTACCCTTTATACACTCTAAATATAGAGGATTGGCATACAATTTATCCTGACATTGAGACGGCTAGGTTATACTCCTGTATTGTATAAATGAAGGTTGAATCTACAATGTCATTGAGATTATAACTCAACCATAAACTGGTCTCAGTAGACACTGAATAGAACCAGTGTTCCTATAATTGCCTGTCTATTTAATATGCATAATATAAATACATACTGTCAAATATATATAGCATAAATGTTATCTTTGTCTGTGTATAATGGTGTAGACAAAGAGAGGTAGAGAGATAGCAGAGAAACAGTGTGAGCATGGAGAAATCTGGAGAGAGCATGAGAGAGAGAGAGAGAGAGAGAGCACAGAGAGAGAGAGAGAGAGAGCACAGCTGAGAGAGAGAGGAGGGGTTCTGAGGGAGGGAAGGAAACAGAGTAACAGACATTCATACAAACATAGAAACAGAGAGAGGGAAAGAGAGAGGTGTGGATTGAATTCTTTGTAAGTTCAAGCTACATAGCAATTAATGGTACCCTGGGTTACAATGTTATATACACATAAATTATAACACAATGCATAATCTCAAATACTGTTATTTGTTTATACTCAATTACTCAAACACGTTTCAACAGGAAATCAAATAACCATTAAACAAACTAATGCTTCAAGGAAGAATTTACTTCACAGGTAACATCGATCTATGAATGAGTATAAATATGACACACAGAAAAATCAATTACTGTCAATATATTAAAACACTGATTGAATGATATTACACTGTGTAAACCAGTCAACAGAGGACAGTCACTCAACATTATATAACCAAAGAGTAAATGTACAATGTCAACCGAGGACAGTAAACTCAACACTATATATAATCAAAGAGTAAATGTACATTTCTGTTATTGTAAAAATGAAATACTAAGTATATGTAAGCATGCACTCATGACCACAGGGGCTAGGCACAATTACTCGCACCCTATACCTGTCTAAGGCGTCCCTGTGCTCACGATTACATACATGTATCAACACACATGTACAGTGACGTAAGAACCTTCAACCATTCAGTACAATGTGTACTCTCAGGGTACAACTGTACATGTACATCTTACAATCAGACTACAGAGTTGTTATAAGAGGGGTTAAATACATTGGATGATATCAGCCTAACACTTTACATCTATCATGCATGAATTGGTTAGAAGTGCATGTTCAATTTTGATGTTGGCCGAAATAAGCCCACACTTCATACATACATACAGTGCAACCTGCTCTAGTGACCACCTCTATAAAGAAACCATCTGTATATACAGTGTAACCTGCTCTAGTGACCACCTCTATAAAGAGACCATCTGTATATACATACAGTGCAACCTGCTCTAGTGACCACCTCTATAAGAGACCATCAGTATATAAAGACCACGAAAATCAGGTCCCTTGAAGTCTAAGTACACTTATTTTCACCTTTACATAACGACCACCTCAGTATATATAAAGACCACTTTTTCTGGTGACAGGTCTCTTGGGTGGTCTTTAGAGACAGGATTGACTGTACCTGTGTATGAGACCACCTCCACATAAAGACCACTTCTTCTGGTCTCTTGGGTGGTCTTTAGAGACAGGTTTGACTGTACCTGTGTATGAGACCACCTCCACATAAAGACCACTTCTTCTGGTCTCTTGGGTGGTCTTTAGAGACATGATTGACTGTACCTGTGTATGAGACCACCTCCATATAAAGACCACTTCTTCTGGTCTCTTGGCATAGGTGGTCTTTATAGACAGGTTTGACTGTACAAGTTAAGTGACAAGGAAACTTGTCATGACTCATTTTAATAAAGATCCCTTTATCTCAAAGGGTTATTGTTAACACATTTTTAGAAATCAATTGCACCAGTCATATGGGATCTTGTATTTTCACAGAGTCTCAAGTTTACAACTTATTGTTAAAACATATACACTATAGTTAGTACTGGGGTCCTGACATCATTAGACCTCCAGGACTCTGGCATCCTCATCGGTGTACAGATTAAAGCATTATTGTAGGATTGTCTCCTGTAATGAAGTATGAATCACTCAGTCTTATACTGAGTGTACATGTAATTGTCTATGTATGATGGTGGCATTACAGAAACTGACACACCAATGTCTTGTGCTAAAGTAGCCCTGCTGGCCATAGATGACTGTGCTGACACACCAGTATAAATTAATTCTGCTACAATGAATAATTTACTACTGTTACAACTTGTAATCATGCTTCTGTTACAACGTCATACTTCTGCTATTTACATAAAACTACTCAATATCTTATTCTTAACTGTAAAACAGGTACTGATTACATCACTGTAAGATTCAGCACTCAAAGAGCCTGCCAGGCTGCTACAACACTATACAAGAAATGCTTTGGCGCCAACTAAAAATTCTGTACATTTCCTTAGTGCATTCAAGTATCATATTTGAGGAGGCAGTTTTATGTAAATTAATTTCTGTTTTATAGAAACAATTTCTTTGCAAATTTGTGTTTAGCTCATCAGACGGTCCAAGTAAGTAAATCGAAAAACCATATTCTAGGCCGTAAGTCCATGGACAATGTCACATTGGCAAGCAATAAGAAAACTTTGGACGCACACAGAAAAATGAACCAAATATACATTTACTAACTAAAAATGGAAACATCACAAACTTCTATTAAAAAACTAGAAGCGAAACCGGGTCACCTAGACAATCAAACTTCCATACTACAATAAGGTGTCTAGCACAGGAAAGCCTTTGAACAACAGGATGATTGGAACAATCAGAACGCAAGACATTGACAACCATCGATAGCAGCATAAAACAATTTAGTACCAACATATAAAGGGCAGGAATTGATGTATTCACAATCCTCAAGACTAGCTATATATGCGGACCGACTTAGGACAGCACGAAACCAGGCGGTGTGGTTAAACTGGTTAGTATTATGTCTAAACCTTCCGACTTTCCGCATAAGACTAGAAGTCTGAAGTATAGACACATGTTTTAAATATTTAATAAATACACTTCAAGGAGCTGTCAATCATCTCAACAAAAAACCGCTCACATTAATTGTCCATTAACAATTTAACTAGTAAAACGTATTTTAATTTGTACAAAAGGCAATTGGAAACCAAAACATGGACGTAGCCAAGCAGCATAAGCTGAAAGTAGTGGCTATTACTTGGTGAATTTGTAGATTCCCCACCTAGGTGACTAAATAAATATTGACATATATAGACAATCAATGTGCTCAAAGAGGTACAGCATAGACAACTATACCAACTTAAACTGCCAGGTACATACTCCGGGGAACGTCGGAGAGAAACAACTCATCCAGGCCTTTGTCACGTTGAAAAAGAAACAAACATTCTTAAGTAAGTGTTATCACATGTTACAACCAGAAGGACAGTAATCACGGCCCAGTCTTCTCGATTTAATAAACTTTCAACTAGTGTCCTTCATTTATTTCTCGTAGTATTGTTAGGTGTGCAATTAAGGAATGTTCTTCTTGCACTTTTAAGACCAACGGATTTATGTGTCTAGGTTGTTTGTAATCGTCCTACGATTTCCGTAAAATAAGGGTTGTGATATGCTACTAGCAACATACTAGGAAATACTAAATTGACCATATTTCAAAAAGAATATTTTGATATATTCTTTAAACATTGCTAAATGTTCTACACAGTTTATTATATGTGTAACGTTGTAAAATAAGCTTGGTGGTAAAGTTAATACTACGAGTATGAAAGTCATTGACATTGGAACACGCTCAGGTATATTGAACTTATTGAAAACATAAACGCCGTATGATTGAAGTCGTTGAGTATATCCATCAATCCATGTGTAATGCAAAATACCAAAACAAGGCTCGTCTTTATAGTAGTTATCTTGAATTGTTTTCAAAATGCTCCACTATACCGTCAAAATACCAAACAAAGTAAAAGCACGGAACAACTTAGTTATAACTTCAATGTCCAAAAAAATAGAACTTAAAATACGTCTTTAATCCCACAATGGTTATAACGTATCACGTATAAAATGAGATATTGATAAGATTTTGTTTTATTGAGGTGTAACGTCCCTTCAACTTCTGTATAGGTCATATCGAGATGGTTTCGGCCTGTGACAGTCCACGCTTATTGCGACTTTATAGAGATGTCTCAATGAAATATTTCTCGCCACAGACACGTTGACATGATACTTCACTCGGTCACAATATCCAGACACCAAGCCAACCAGTACTTCTCCTACCAAGAAATGCTGAGCTTTAAGCAACGAGTGAGAAGATTGTCTTATTTTTACGTCTTAGCTTTTGACGCGGTTTCTCCTTGACTTGACAAATTGACAATTTTGAACAGCGTTTTAGGGGATAATTATCGATAAATATGTGTGAATTGACATAAGTTACCACAAATTCAGACAACAGTTATATATCTATTTTTTTACGTAAGTCTTAAATGCATTTGTAACACAACAAAGTCATACTTTTTGTGTTTTAAAAATGCCACTAAGGGAGCATTATACATATGCTTACACAATTAAATGTCATTACATAATTTAAATAGCATAATAATTATAATAAAGAAGAAAGTGGTGAATATCATCAGGCACAATCAATTTGGACAAAATAATTCCAATTATAAATACCTTAAATGTACTGACAGGCACACATATCATGTAATGCTATAAAAAATAGTTGAAATTGTTAAAAATGTAGATGAAGATATAAATATATAAAGTCATAAACAATCAATATCAAACAGCTGAAAGAAATGTAGACAAAACATCTTGCACAAAAGCATTACTACAAGTATATTCATATTTAAATTATTTTTAAAGGTTTTAGATTATTGGAAAAACGAATATCTTATGATATTCCTCTTTTACATGTTCCCTTTCAAATAATAATTCAGTGACCAAAAACCCCAAAGGACAAAACAAATCATGCATTGACATAATACCATTAGATATAGTTAAAGATAATATACAAGTTCAGTGACACAAAGCGTCGAATAGCATTGAACTTGTTCAAGTAACAGCCATGTGAATAACATCAAAAAACGTGTTCACTATCATAACGGGACAAACATTGATTATATAAACATACATTTACAAACAATATTCTCCAAGTGAACAACACAGCAACATAAGCAGCATGGTACATGTAAATTAATAGTTGGATAATGACTTAATCTCACTCTCGTTAGTTAACTTTGAGATTTTAAAAGAGATGTTAACATTGAAGGGAACATAGTAGTTTGATCTTAATACACAAACGTATTACTTCTATAATGGTATTATACTATGACCTGACCACCTTAATACACAAAGGTATTACTTCTATAATGGTATTATACTATCACCTAACCACCTTAATACACAAAGGTATTACTTCTATAATGGTATTAAACTATGACCTAACCACATTGTGTTAATGAACTATGGTAAACAGTCATGCAGACATACTGGATCTCTAAGACGAAACACCCCATTCATATCAGTCTGTTCGAAGATAAAACTAAATTACCTCCCTTACATATTGTGGTTTTTAGTATTACATTTATAGTTTGAACATATTGTATTTCATCTAATTTTGTATTTTAATCACGTATTATTTAACAAATCTATAGAAACTTTGAAATTTGAGCATTTGATATTCAATTCAGTAATTTGCTTATCCATGAAATGTATCAATGATAACACTTAAGCCGAATAGACAATCAATCAAAAAGTGTTTGAACAGAAATATTTGGAATAACTGATATCTTACTGGAAACTAAAAAACGATATCGGTTTCAAGTCATATATAAATTACACGATGGTTCTTTTATCAAAATGAATTATTTTTGCGTAGATTTTCAACGGCAAAACTTGAAGAGGCGTTGCATGACGTAAATACAGTGCTGACAAAAGACACGATATGCATGGCGGAAGAAACAAGTGTATCTATCCAGGGGAACATAACCAAAGTTATGTAAAATACGTTGCAAATACGATCTAAAGTAAACGTTATAAAAAGAGAATAATTTCCTAATTGGTGATTATTTCTTTGCTTCAGAATTATCAAGTCTCGCAACAAACCCAAACCAGAACACGGAGGAACAAGTATTATACATCCTAATTGCGTTAAACCACTAAAACTACATGACAATATTTACATTTATAATTTATAATTTTTTTAAGATGTCAACTATAACCAACTCGGAGTTTTGGAGCAGAAAGAATGTCACTTTAACAGATTCATCTTGACAAATTGAAATTAAACTATGGGGAGAGCTGGCAAAAAAAACTCTTCCATCAAAACAATACGATTCTAATTAAAAACTTCAAAACTTCAGATTACAAGGGCACGCGTTCCTTAGGGACAACGTCCCTCACATAAATTTTAGTTAGTATTTTTCAAACATTTATTATCTTGGGCAGTAAGTTATCACTTCAGCACTGAATGTGAAATTTATACTACAATAGTATAAATTAATTTGTACATGGTTGTCGTTGTTGTATATTTCTGGTTCATAACTTGTACGTAGTTTTTTATTCTTACGTTTTCCCCTGTTGGCATCCCAAGGTTTTTTTTAATCAAAACCAGGTACCCATCAGGGGCCAATCAGTACTCCGATATTAATACATTTATCAACGGACCAATCAGAAACCAGATGTCTTTTTTATCATCACTTTTTCTTCAGCTGTTTAACAAGCAACTTCACGCTCTCCTTTTCTTCATAATAATCTCCCTCATCCACCCCTTCACCTGCCTACAGGTCATTTGTTCCATTGTTTCATATAATGACTCTTCTACAATGCCATTACTCTAAATGTTATCATTATGTCACGGAACACCATTGATTACTATGCTGTCCATTGACGGTACATTATTATTATTACTATTTCTTTTTTACACATCATCTGATCGCTTTTTACCACTTTATATATCTTTTTTGTTAATACCACCATACCTAGTATATTCATTTTCATATTCATTGATTTAACCTTTATATAACATCATTCTATGTCTTGTAAATATTGTACATACGAGTTTAAAGTCTTCATCGTATCATAGTGACCATAACGAATGAAAAGGGTAGTTTATATAATTATAATTAACGTCTTCAGAGTACTAAAGTGGCCATTAGATGACGAACAACAGCTTTGGAAGGCCCGTGGCTCTAAGTGAGTTCCGAAAGAAAGTTAATACATACAAATCGATGAGACCCAATCATTCCACCAATGATACTCAATACATCCACAGCTGGTAGCGTAGGAACAAGGAGTCGGCCCAGGCAGGCCCCTACTCTTAAACCCTAGGCTAACGCTATAAGTCAGGGGACTTTAACTCACAGACTCTTTCACATACTTTCCCCTCTACCTTGAGTTATTGTAAAACACCGGTCAAAAAGTGTGTTCCAAAATGTATCCCTTATCGACTAATCTAAGTACTTTATATAGCGTGTGTAACGGCCTAGAATGGAGAGTCTTCAGCGACCAATTTGACCATTAGAACACGGGGTCTAGCGTGTGAATATTCGAAGATGGGTTAACAGTTTTTGAAGGCCGAAGGCCTTTAGTGGGTTTCGAATTATGTGAGTTATATACAATGATAACAATGTAGATACCGATCACTCCAGCAACGACACACAATACATCAACAACTGACAGCGCAGGAATCAAGGCGGCGGCCCGGCCCCTAATCTATATCCCTATTCTAATACTATAATTTAGTGGATCTTGCTCTAACACACTCATCCACTTACTTATCCCACTACCATTATTTGTTTTTGATAACCGGTCTAAAGTGTATTCCGAAAAGATTCCCTTATCGACTAATCTAAGTACCTTATTCTAAGACCATATCTATCTGAATGTCCCATGTGCAAGAAGCCAACGTTTACACCTGGGGTTCTTCATCGTGCCCAAGTGGTGTGCTTGAACACTGGTCGTGAAGAGTTGCTAGGTAAATCCGGACCATAGACTTAATGTTAGAGTTTTAGGGGTGACTTGAAAGTTATGTGAAACGTTAGTACGATAGAGCGGCCTAGATAGTCGGAGATGTTATTATAATAGAATGATATCGTTGTTAGGGTTTGGAGGTGTTACTTGGGTGAGCGGGGCGAAATATAGTTAGGTGTTTTTAGTTGTTGAATAAGAACTTTCTTTTCTGGGAACGCAAGAGTAAAGTCATCTGGAAACACTGAACACCCACCCTCGTGAGCCGCGAATAACGGCACCAAAGGGCACCGCCCGACTAAATCTTGCGATCTTGGAAATAATGTTACTTGTTAGTATTCCTACTTCTATTGAGTGTGCTTGATTTAAGTAGATGTTTGTTTGTTTGTTTTATTTGGGGTTAAGAGTCCCTTTAACTAATTTTACGTCATATCGAGACTTTTTCTGTTTGCGACAGTGCGCACCTTTTGCGACTTTATAGTGATGTCTCACTGAAATATCACACCGCAGTCACATTGGCATGATACTTCACTCAGTCACATTATACTGACACCGAACCAACCAGTCCTTCTACTTCCAATTAATCCTGCGTGTTAAGCAGGAAGCGAGAAGAGTGCCCTTTTTTAACGTCTTGGGATATGGCGCCCCCAGATTCGAGCCCGCGATCGTGGATTCACTTTACCAGTGTACCGAAACGAGGCGAACACGCTAACCACTCGGCCATCGCGCCGGTTTAAGAAGTGGCGTCATTAGTTGAAAGTAAATACAATAATTAAGAGGGAGATACACAATTATCTGGGGACACAAGGATAAAGTGTTCCCAACACTGAACACCCATTCTGGTGACCCTTTACTCGTTTTATTTCAGCTTGTCCCGCTCTAAAAAGGCAATTTAAAAAAAATTCATGCAATATTGAGTTCATACGTACTTTAGAATGTTGCACATTTTCTGAGGCTTCAAATATAATTCGGATTTTTCACTGCGTGTCCTAGTTTTAATTCACTGAAGAACAGTCTACATATTTACGTCTGTTTGTCTTTAAAAAATGGCGGCGTAAACAATGACCTTCAATGACCAGGGAACAGTCATTAACAGGAAGCGGAAGTCAAAATCGGAATCTTGATTGTATTTAACTTTACGACAGCGCACCCGGGTTATGCAAATTTCTGTCACGCGCACTTATGTTTCACGTGTGCTCCCTAGACAACTAGGTCAACTTCACAGCTGTAACTTGTGCTTAGGAATTTCCGTAGACTGGTCTCCTACCCTGTGATTTTGAACTGATGACGTGAATATGTTTTGTGATACATTATTTGGTTTCATTTATCACTTATGAGTTAGAGATAATATAAATTAGAAGATTTATTGCGTACTTGAAAAAAAAAGTTTAATTTTTGAAGTAACGATGCAAACAGTTTCTATTTGAATTTTTGTCAATTTTTTCTGAGTTATGATTACCACGGTTGTCCCATAACGCCCCAGCATACACCAATAGTGGCCTAATGTATGTAAGGTAAAGTTTTTCTAGTGTATTTTTGTTGATGTTTTAAGTGTTGCTATGTATTTTGAGGCGTTCTTAGTTATATTGTTTATACGTTGGTTCCATTTTCCATTGTTGCTAAAAGATATTCATGAATGTTTGTGATGTTCATCGATTGGGATGGTGATGCCGTTTAATTGGAAAGATTGTAAATAGTTGTGATTTCGTGAAGTGATGAGTATGATTTTTGTTTTGTTTTGGTTACATTTCATAAGCCATTTTTCAGACCATGTACGCATTTTTTCAAGATCTGTGTTTATATGTGTTTTGATGTCGATGATGTTAAAAAGAGGAGTATGCCAGGGAGGTATCATCGGCGAAAAGTCTACATATAGACTTTAATGTATCAGAAATATCATTGATATATATCAGAAGAGGACCCAGGACTGACCCATGAGGAACCCTAGCATTGGTACCCCCTTGGTTTGGTGGTTTTGGTTGGTAGGTGTGTGGGTGTGCGTGCGTGCGTGGTTGTGAGTGAATTGCGTACTGTCGCAAGCAATGCCTCGTAACAACCTATACTTGAGTTAAAGGTACGCTAAACCCCAATTAACAAACAAGCATATACATGTGAGCCTAGATTACTAACTGTAATGAATTTCCTCTTTTCCTAAGTGAGAAAATGGCAAAATATTTTACCGATGGTATTTTTTTCTGAATCACAACTGCATGATATATAATATGGTTAGATGAATAATCTAAATAAATGACAAAGATAAACCAACAAACGCCACTTCAAAAGATTAAAACACACATCATACCAATCCTCACGAATAGTTATCTATTCGATCAGACGGTCATCTATATTGCATGTTTTCCAAGTTTTACCCAGAAAGTACTTCTGACTGTCATAAGGAAAACAATGATTAAATACCCAACTGCCTACTCCACGACCACCCACAATAAGAGATATTCTTTTTATAGAAAAACCTTAATATTTCGTCATGAGCAACATCCATGTCAAAACCAGCTAGTTATTCAGGGTTCTTTACTTAGCGTACATATTATGTAAACTCGAGACCACACATTTGCATATCCGGGTTCGCCGTAGTGGACGATTGTAGTACCTTTATACATCCAGAATGGTTTCTTCTTTATGTCATTTAGTGTTCAGTGAACTAATGACATTGTTCTAAGAAGTGTTTAATATGTTTTCCTTTCAATATATACAAGTGCTTAACATTTAAGTGTTTAAACTCATGACGTTAAATTGACCTTTCCATATTTGCATAAATCGGCGTAATGAAAAATCAAGCGGGAAGTTTCCCGGTGGCCCTATATATGCCTTATATAGGAAAAAATAAAACTTAAATCGAATAAATATTCACAGAAAAAATACGTAACGGCAGGATTTCTTTAAACT